>APFE030828934.1:84663-113978 GCA_000404065.3 Pinus taeda | reverse complement strand
GAGGCCTTAACATTTATACACCACGAGGGCCCTAGCTGGCCTCCTAAATCTATGGGACTTGGCTGTCCAAACTGTGAGTAGACAACCCCTTCTAAAATCTGCTTGGCTGCCTTCTAGATCCGGTTTTGGTGGCCTTTGGGGCTCGGAGTTGGGGGTGAAGATCCCGAGGAAGGGCTATTTAATGCCATAGACGACCCCCCTACGAATCCTCACCTCAAGCTTGGCTGTCTTCTAGCCCATGATTGCTCGGTTTTGCTCCAACATGTGTCAAAAAACCTCAAATGAGCACGTGTTAGCAACCTAGGAAGAGTGACTACCCTTATTCGTACAAATGACATAAACATATTGAAAAATAATGCATAAGCTATGAAAAATGAAGGATTGAACAAGGACTGAACAAGGATAATTAGGCCAAATGAGCCCAATAAGTTACCCAATTTGGGGCTCATCAGGAAGCTCGGGGCATTACAGTTGATCACATGAAGAAGGAAACACTCGTTAGTGCTTTGCAGAATCCGGCGCTAACCTGGTACATTAAATACTCTAATGATAACCCAAATGTTGGAGTGGCAAACATCCAGACCACACTGAATAAAGAATTCAATAGGCCTAAATCTGAGGCACAGTCGATTGTGGGGATCAAGGAAATCACAATGAAACTAGGCGAGACACCTTGGGAATTAGATAAGAAGGTTGAAGTGTAAAATTCACGAAGCTAATATGAACTTAACAGATGGAAAACACTGTGAATGGTTCGTCGCTTCGCTCTTGCCACACCTAAGGGTTGTGCTATTACAACAAAAGATAATGACTCAGGAAGTGGCCTTGGAGATTGCAATGAGACTGCATCAAACATTGATGCAAGATCCAAATTTGGGGGTTCAACAGATCCATGTGCAATTGCAAAATCTTTGCCTTGAAATGCAAAGTTTGAAGCAGGACAGAACAGTTTGACCGAAGGTGCACGAAGAGGTATGGTGCATGAAACGTAAAGGTTAGGGGCATGAAAAAGACCATTTCTCAGCCTTTATAAACTATATTACAGGAGGAGGACCGATGCCTTTGATGTTGGAAGCTCAAGTAGGACCAAGCGCAGGGCCTGCGTTGTGGTGTGCTATATATCAGGTAGTAGGAAACTGTACGACAGATAACTGTCATTTGCTGTAGAAGTTTGTACAAACACCACAACAATTGTTCTACAACTTCTATAGGTTGGTAAGGCATGATGAGTGCAACTGCAGAGGTTATGAATTGATGATGGACAGAACACCCGCCTATAGGGTTCAGGCAGAAATGCAGCCCCCTAACCAGAGCACATGGATGGTGCGAATAGGCTTCTAGTGGCGTGGACAAGGCAAAGGCAGAGAAGGACCTGGGAGAGGTCAGAGACAAGTAATCTACTATAATTGCAAAGGACCAGGACACTATGCCCATGATTGCACTAACCTAACACGTTTGTCGTGAAAATATTGGACTCTGTTTGATCATGAAATGGATGACTGTCCTACACTAATAGTGAGGATACGTGAAAAAGGGGCGCTACCACCTCAGCCAACTCAAAACCTGTAGATGATGAGGTATGAGCCTTGTGAAGAGGATTCGAATGTGAATATAATGCTCCAAAGCGGAATTGCAATAGGGGATGGTAAGAGGAAACAGTCCAAAGACAGTGCATGGGTTCGTAAAGCTCCATCAAAGGAGGCTGAATTTGATTTGGAGAGCACACACAAAACATTCATGAAGGCAATGAAGAGCTTCACTCAGGCCTCCACATTAGGGAGAAAGGATAAGCCAGATCACAAGATGGACCCTTCTAGGCTTATGACCTTTCTGGAGACCTGCATGAAACTACTACGTGATAGCAAGGCCATGAAGGGATTATCGAAGCTTATAAATAAATGCGTCGAAAACACTTAGGGTGAACTGTGCGTGGTAGGAAGGATTGGTAAGCATAAAACAAGGATAGGACGAGAGATGAGACTGACCATGTATATAGGAGAATACGAAATGGATCAGGTTATTTTGGATCTGGGGTCAGACGTGAATGTCCTACTGAAGCAGACTTGGGAACAGAGGGGAAGACTCGTGCTGCAGTGGTCTTTGATTCAGTTAAGGATGTAAAATCAGCAAAAGATCATCCCCATGGGGTGGCTACAAGGGGTGATTATACATATTGAAGGCGTGAGCGTGTTGGCTAACTTTGAGGTAATAGAAATTGTGGATGACAGCAACCCATACCCTACACTCCTTGGCATTGATTGGGCTACTGGTATGAATGGGGTAATCAACCTAAAGAAGCAAAATATGATATTTGAGAAGAAATCGCTCGGCATAATAGTACCCCTAGATCCCACTGAAAGATCGCACTATATTGAACCAGTTTGCAATTATGAAAGCGATGAGGATTTAGACTATATCTATAGGATAACAGTGCGAGACCAAGAATGGGTGAATCCAACAGTGGATGGATGAATTACATGGGATTGAAAGAGTTCCTACACCTCAAACTCTGATGAAGATTTAGAGTGCTGACAGAATCGGTTACATAAAGTAACCACGCTAAGCTATAACATGATGAGCCAGTCGCTGCGCTTTGTGTCGTTAGAGGTAAGAAATCTACCCACTTATGATGGCTTGAATGATGTAGATATATTTTCTGAATGTAGTTGAGAGAGAGATACCAAAGAATTAATGCTTCCAGGCTTTGGAATGGACACTGCGCGCTATGCCCACAAGGTGGTGGGGTACTCGCAAGGGTAGCTTTGATGATTGGCACGAACGTAGGAGAATGATGAGAACATGCTTTGGGAAGCTGAATGTATGAATGACAGACAAATATGATGGGAAGGATGATCCGCGCGTGCACTTGGCCAAATGGGTTTAGGCTTATGGAGTGAAGTCCCAACCTGAATGGGTGCACTTGTTCTATCACACCGTAGATGTCATCCCAATAAACTGGTACTTAGAAACAGAGCTCCGTCATGGTACAAGTGAATAGGATATTCTGCGTGAAGGATTCATAGTGACATTCAACTTTGAAGATTGGTTTGACTGTATTGACGAGGCACTACAAGAAGTGAAAGCATCAATCTTTAGGATACCGCAGGATCCCTTGGACTTGATTCAACCTAATTGGACTACTCAGCTGACCACACATTGAAATGCTATAATGTGACTACTGAAGAAGAAGATGAGGATCCGCGAAAGATTAACATCCCTGAAAAAAAAGGTCATCATGAGGTTGAGGGACCGTAGATTGAGAATCTTGATATAACCGTGCCACTAAAAGCATAACAGTTAAACATTGGTATGGAGGCAGAGCCCAAATTCGCAAATATTGGAGATTGCTGGGATGAAGTGACGACGAATAAGGTCGCTGAATTGCTTTGCGAATACAAGGATTTGTTCCCTACCAATTTTATCGATCTAAAAGGTATAATAGGAGACCTGGGAGTTATGAAGATCACGTTGAAGCCCAACGCGAAGCCGGTTAAGCAAAGACGTTACCATCTCAATCCGAAGTACAAGGAGAAAGTCCATTTAAAGATAGACAAGATGGTCATGGCAAGCATCATTGATCTAGTAGAAGAATCTGATTGGATAAGCCCAATGGTGGTATAGGAAAAGGAGCAGAAAGATGAAATAAGGATATGCGTATATCTCAGGAAGTCGAATTACACTTGTGTACATGATACTTTCATGAATCCATTCACTGATTAAGTGTTGGACAATGTAGGTGGCCAAGAAGCATATTCCTTCACTGATGGGTTCTCTAGGTACCATAAGATCAAAATTGTGCCGAAGGATAGGAGCAAGACGACCTTCATGACTGAGTGGGGATGTTTTCATTACATTGTAATGCCTTTTGGACTGAAGAATCCACCTGTGATTTTTTCATGCATCGTTATTGCTACGTTCAAGGAATTTATTCATACGTTTTTGGAAATGTACTTTGATGATTGGACTATGTTTGGGTTGGTGAAACACCATGTCACAAGTTTGCGCTTGATGCTAGATACCTGTCAAAGATACCATATTGTGTTCAATCTGAATATTTTCCTGTTTTATGTTCCTTTTGGGTCATGTGGTTTGTAAACAGGGACTGATGGTAGATCCCGCGAAGATTGCAGTGATACTTAACTTAAAAGCGCCGAGGAGTGTGAAACAGCTACACGCTACCCTAGGACATACTGGATATTATAGAAAGTTTATCAAAGGCTATGCCCAGATCACCATGCCTATGGAGAATTTGTTGAAAAAGGATGTCACATTCTACTAGAACAAGGAGTGTAAGAAAATCTTGGATGTACTGAAAGAAAAGATGGTCACCGCGTTGATTTTAGTCTTCTCGAATTGGAAGAAAGAGTTTCATGTACATGTTGACACGTCATGTTTAGTGCTAGGATCAGTACTGACACAGGCTAGCGGAGGAGTCTTAGACCATCCTATAGAGTTCACAAGAAGAAGGTTATCCAAGGCTGAGAAGAACTATTCCACCACTGAGTGCAAAGGGTTATCCATGGTATACATGCTCCAGAAGTTTAGACACTATTTGCTGGGTGGCCATTTTAAGATGTATACGGATCATTTCGCGTTGAAATACTTGGTCAATAAGCCTGTGTTGGGGGGGAGAGAATCTGCAGGTGGTTGTTATTGTTCCAAGAGTATGATTTTGAAGTTATTGTGAAGCCTGTACAATTGAACACGAGAACAGACCATCTATCACACATTGAAATAGGGGAAGAGCCCACTAATTTGGAGGAGGGATTGCCTGATGCGTAGTTATTTGCAGTGTGCATCTTAGATGGTCATTTTGAAGATATCATACACTTCCTAATGACAGGAACTTCCCCAGAAGGATACACCATCTAGCAAAAGAAGGATTTAGTGGTGTGCGCGACAGATTTTTCTGTCATTGTTGGGCATCTGTAAAAAATGGGGTCTGATGAAATATTGTGATGATATGTACTGGAGTTTGACAGGAGCAGTATCCTCACAGACTCTCATGGGGGTGCAGTGGGAGGACATTATGCAGGAAGAGAGATCACACAGAAGATTCTACGTGTAGGGTTATGGTGGCCAACCCTCCATCAGGATTCAAAAGCTTACTGCAAAGCGTGTGATGTGTGTCAAATGACTGGTAGGCCATCGTGGAGGGATGAGCTGCCTCTAAATCCAGAGATGATGTTACAACCCTTTGAGAAATGGGTGATAGATTTTGTGGGACCCATTCAGCCCCAAGGGAAGAAGACGGGAGAGAGGTACATTACCATCGCGATGGAGTATTTGACTCAATGGGTGGAGGCATAGCCTGTGAAGGATTGCACAGGTGAAACTACTGCAAAGTTATTCTTTGAGTATGTACTGACGTGATTTGGGTGTCCAAATATTTTGATGAGTGATCGTGGTATGCACTTTATAAATGAGATGATCAGTGTGCTAACAGAGGAATTTCAAGTATATCACCAAAAGAGCACGCCTTATCATCCACAGGATAACAAGATGGTGAAAACATTCAATAAAGTGTTGGAGAACGTGCTGACCAAGGTTTGCAATGCTCAAAGAAGTGATTGGGACCTGTACATACCCATAGTACTATGGGCCTATTAGACGACATGCAAGAAGTTGAGGGGACAAACACCCTTTAGGCTTGTCTATGGCCCATGGAATACATTATGCCTAGTCTATGCATAACAACACTCATGGGTATGACGGATCGCGAAGTTGTCAAAGAAAGGCTCGCGCAGCTGGTTGAGTTTGAGGAAGAAAGAATTCTAGCTATATTTCACCAATATGTCCAAAAGCAATGTGAAAAAGCATGGCATGATCGACACATTAAGTTGCGCACCTTTAAGGTAAATGACCTGGTTTTGTTATATGGCAGCAAGTTTGATAAATTTATATGGAAATCCGGAATGCATTGGTTAGGGCCCTATGTCATTAAGGAGATTACTGACAGAGGAGCAGTTAAGTTGGTCAAATTGAATGGAGATTCCTTCCCAGGAAAGGTGAATGGCAGTTGATTGAATCCATACACTGGTGGTCTAACCATGTGACAATATAAAGGTAGCACAGTCTTAGTGCTCTAGGCAGTTTAAAGGAGGCACAAAACTATAAACTACACTGCCCGGGTTGGGGAGCTACATGATTGGGGGCTATCCAGATAGGTCTGTAGGAGTTGTAGACCAGCACATCACAGGATGGCATGCCACCAGCCTTGCTATTGGCACTTTAGAAGCTGGTGAGATGTCGTGCATGAAGGTCTCTAGAGTGATAGTGCTGCCTGATGGAGCATTGACCATGGAGAATGAAGCTGACAGGCCCACTGTCAACGCCCTCAAGGGAGTAGGGTTGAATCTGGCAGTGCTCCCTGGAGAGGTGCTCAACGTATTGCAGGATGGAGTAATTGTGGAGTTGAGGGCCCGTGAGCACCATGCTCTATAAGTGACCAGCAAGTAGCAAATTAAAAATGAGTAGAGGGAACTACAATGAGACTTTACCATTACCGCCATGACTGAGGTGACCGACCAAAACAAGCATATACTGCAGGTCATGGAAGAGGCATTCCAAATGGTCCCAGAGTTGGATATTCTGGAGGAAGAACCAATCGAGGTGCACATCCGCAAGCTGGTTATAAGGGTGTGTGACACTTGTACAAAAATGGCGAGGGTTCAGTTGGAGTTGAACCTGAAGATCACTGAATTACAGTTGAAGGCCCAACCTTAAACTCCACCTGAAGTAAAGGAGAAGCATGCAACTGCTGTCACAGAAGCAATAGTGACGGTTGAAAGTGCAGTGGTAGACTGCACACAACATTTTGAGCAGTCGTTCGAGGTCCTGACGAGCCTACAGGAGGACCCTAATGTGCAATGATTGGTGACAGAAGTGTGAGAACTGCAAGAGCACTATGATAAGGTCAAAGGCACAATGTGAACCATCGCGCTCACACAGGGACTGGCAAAGCTGCAGGAGGCCAAGTAGCTGAAAGATCAGGTGGATGTAGTGCAACACAGGGAAGTGGTGCTGAAGGCACTACTGAAGCCCTGGTTGGATGAGGCTTATGCTATTATGGCCTCTATTTAATGAAAGCTTGTGACTCTGTAAGCAACCCAGCAAACGCTTTAGGCCGACAATTTAGGAGTAGTGATCGAGAACATGGTTGAAGACATGAAGCAGGCGGCTGCACAATGCACTGTTGAGGTTGCGGTCATACAGGTCGAGCTAGGAGGTCTTCACGCTAAGATCTCCGCGCCTACAGAGTGACTCGAGGATGAGTCACGATGATTGTGTTGGGGGCCTATTGGGAACGAGATTCCCCAAGGAAAATTTTGGGGCTAAAATCCCATGTTTTGGGTCAAATTTTGTAATAAAGTTGTAGTCTCTGCATTTTATGGTCGTAGAGTGCAAAGGTGTCATGAGTCATAAAGGGTTGTCTGCCCTTATTTTGTAAGGTGTAAAGTTGGTTGTAAAGATCTACCCGTGGTCCGCGGACCTTGGGATTGTATAAAAAGAGCTCAGTAAGTAAGCTCTAAGTAGCTTTAGAAGTAAAAAGTCTTGAGTGATAAGGAGGAAGTCATTAGAGAAGTCTAAGTTTTGGTTCGTAGCATAGGTAGAGGCTTTGTAGTTGAGTGCGCAGAGGCCTAGGGTGGAAGTCTACAACTGAGTGCATGGACCCCTGTAGCTATGTGCGCATGGCGAATAGAATCTATAATCATATGAAGATATCAATAAAGAGAAACATTCTACAAATTATGTGTCTTTGTTTCCTGTTAATGTATCTTGCCATATTGTGTATGAATTTCATTTACAATGCTTATGCGACGCACAAATGTATGTAATTATGTTGATTAATTGAACGCAAGTAAGGATATCTGTTTATGTGATGCTAACCATGATCGTTTAATAAGATAAGTAAGACACTTAAGATAATTTGGGAATATGTACAATACACTGCCATAGAAGCACAAAAGTACCTGAACTGCAGGTTAGGGCTGCGTGGAGGTCAATTGTACCCCTTCGTGGAGGTATCGAAGAGTGGAGTAAAGGGCTAGATAGACAAAGCCCTAGAACTTAACGACCTGCGCAAAAGCAGGAACAAAACGAATAAACCGACATCATGACCATTTCAGGGTGTGGAAACTTGGTTCTAGTATCCTCCCATATTGCTTCGGGTGAGACTTCGGTCCACACTCCGCGGGATGATGCCAAAAGGGCTAGTAGTGTAGGGATTTGTTTGGCTAACTAATGTTGAACTTGGGTCAAGCCCCATGCAACCAACAAAAATACACCTTCAATCTATGCCCATTTACTAGGAACACATAATTCTGTCCATTAGTATTTTTAATTTCTATCACTCCATTTTCAAACACTTTGACCACTTCATAAGGTCCCATCTAGCGAGTATGTAATTTCCCTTTAAAATATTTCAATCTATAATCATAAAGGAGTACCCAATCACCTGGTTGGAATTGATTCTTCTGGATAGATATGTCATACCACTTCTTACGCTATTGTTGAACCAAGATGTTCTGCTGAACAACATCGCTTCGAAATTCATCTAGCTCGTTCAACTGTAGAAGATGTTGTTGTTGTGCTTCAAATAGATTCGGCTCGAATTGGACTGCAGTCCTGAAAGTCTTGATCTAGAATTCTATTGGCAAGCGGACTTGTTTCCCATACACCATCTCATTTGGTGTGTGTCCTATGCTATTCCTCCAATTGGTTTTGTATGCGCACAAGGCTTCCGATAATTTGTCAGCCCAAACTTTTCTATGAATATTTACTGTCTTTGTGAAGATGGACTCAATTACCTTGTTTGTGGACTCCACCTGACCATTTTCTTGCGGGTGATACAATGTATATTTACTATGCCGAATTTTGCACTGATCCATCACACCCTATACCAGATTAGAAATAAACTGCAGTCCATTGTTAGAAAAGATTTCTCTAGGCACACCAAATATGGTAAAGATTTCAGTAAAAATAAAATAAAAAAACAACTCTTTCAGTAGCAAAATAAACAACTTTATCTTCTACCCATTTTGTAACAAAATCTGTACAAACCAAAATATGCTTTTTATTTAATGATGTCACATTAATTGGTCCTACAAAATCAATAGCCCATTTTTCAAAAGGCTCAATCATAACATGAGGACATAGAGTCATTTCATTGGTTTGATTAGGTTGGCCAATTCGCTGACAGTTGTCACATTGCTTGATATACTGTTTGGCATCTTTAAACAAGGATGTCCAAAAATAGCCAGCTCGTGACACTTTGTATGCAGTCTGCTTATCAGCGAAGTCACCCCCGCAAGTTTCATCATGGGTAGATTTTAAAATATGAAACACTTCTTCCTCTCTTACACATCTACGGATCAAAAGATCTACTCAAACGTAAAAGAGGTCTCCTTGGATCTAGGAATATTTAGCGCTTTTCTGTATGATATTCTGCTTTTCACGAGAGGATAAGTGAGGTGGTAATTTTCCAGTGACTAAATAGTTAGCTATGTTAGCAAACCACAGGGATTTTTTTGACACAACAAAAATATGTTCATCAGGAAAATCATCATCAGCATGAATTTCTTCACCAAGATTATTTGATCTTGAAAGATATTTTGCTACTACGTTAGATTTTCCCAGTTTGTCAATAATGGTAATATTAAATTCCTGCAACAATAATAACCACATAGTCACTCTACCACTAGTTAATGTTTTATTCATGAAATATCTTATTGCGGAGTGGTCAGTGTGCACAACGACTTCATACCCTGTAATATAATTTCTGAATTTAATAATGGAAAAAATTACAGCTAAAAATTCCTTCTCAGTAACTGTATAATTTAGTTCAGTAGGTGACAAGTTTTTACTATGAAATAAATAGCATAAGATTGTTTGTCTTCTTCTTGTCCTAAAGCTGCACCAATAGCAGTATATAAGGCATCAGATGAAATATGAAATGGCAGGGACCAATTTGGTCCTCTCAAAATTGGTGCCTAAACTAGTTTTTCCTTAAATGTCTCAAAGGACTGTTGGCAAGCTGTGGACCAAGAAAACTTACTATCTCTAGCCAAAAGTCGTAAAAGGGGGTAGCTATCCTTGAGAAACTCTCGATGAATATGCTATAGTAGCCCGCATGTCCTAAAAAGCCTCTCACTTCCCTTTGAATTTTGGGTATAGGAAGACTCAAAATAATTTCTATTTTTGCAGAGTCACCTGGATACCTTTGTCAGAAATAAGATGGCTAAGAGCCACTCTTGCCTTGCACATTAATCTACATTTTTTGTCACTCAAGGTGAGATGAGCTTCTTGGCAGTGAAGAAGCACTTTTTCTAGAATCTTGAGAGATTCCTGAAATGAATCACCAAACACAGAAAAGTCATCCATGTAGATTTCCACACACTTAAGGTCAGCAAAATGGCCATGAGTACCCTTTGAAAGGTAGTTGGGGCATTACATATCCCAAAGGGAAGCACTCGGTAAGAAAATGTATCCCATGGACATGTAAAATTGGTTTTGTCTCGATCCTCAGGTGCAATTTGTATATGGTTATAACTACTAAAGCCTTCTAGAAAAGAAAAGTACTTCTTACCTGTAAGGGTATCGAGTACCTGTTTGATGAAAAGGAGGGGGAAGTAAGCTTTGTGAGTGCCTTTATTCAATTCTCTGTAGTCAATACAAATGCACCATATCCCATTTTTTTTTTGGGACTAATACCAATGGAGAGACCCATTTCCTGACAAAAATGGGATGGATAAAATCAGCGTCTAAGAGTTTTTGCAATTCTTCATTTACAACATCTCTTAGAGCTGGTTTCATATGCCTTTGGGGTTGTCAGATAGGTTGGGCTCCATCCTAAATATACATATGTTTGGTACAAGTTTCAGGAGGGATGCTTTTCATATCTTTATAGCCCCATGCAAAGGCATCAAGATGGTTTCACAACAAATTCACAAGTTGATCTTGCTGTGATGAATCCAAGTCTAAACTAATATGCAAGGATTTACTTGGACTAATATCAACAAGAGTGCTATCAGGCTTAACAGTACACTGAGGTATCACTAGATATGGCGGCGAGGGAGGTAGAGAGTCATGACTTTCTTGAAAATCTAGACTAAAAATTTGACTCAATGGCTCGAAATTGGGCATGGTGTCTATATTGTTCAAGAAGTCTTGAATCTCACCCTCTTGTGAGAACTCAACATTTTGATGTATCAAGGAAATAGGTTGAGTCTCCTCATCACTGTTGTACTCTAACCATAAAGTGTCTCATAGCTCCTGAATGGATCTAGTGGGTAGATACAAGGTGACCTTATTTTTAGAATCTCCATGGGAAATATACATGTCACCAGAATGACATCTGATATAAGCATCGGCTGTAGCAATCCATGGTCATCCCAAGATCAAGGGATGTCCTCCCATATGATTATTTTGCTAAAGCATAACGAAGTATGTGGGGTATTCCCAAGAGTCTAAAGAAACGACCACATCATCCAACACCCCTTCTGGCTTGATTTTAGATTTGTCTGCTATTTTAAGCATAGTGGTAGTAGGACGAATATGGGCCAATACAAGTTGATCCATGGTTTGCTTGGTCATAAAATGAATGTTCGCCCCCAGGTATATAAGTACATTAGATATAAGGACATCACCTATCTGAATAGAGACAATAGGGTTTGCAGGGTTGGTATATCTTTCCATGTGCATACACCCCATCATTAACTTTGTCGCTCTACCAACAAATTGAATAGTTTGAGGTTCTAATCTTCTCCTTCCTGGCTTCTTGAGATAGAGTTCCCTAAATATTTTTGTGCAAATGGGGATATCTTTAATAGCTTGGAGCAAAGGTACCTTTATGAAAAGGTTCCTAAGCTCAGAAGCTAGGCTAGACTTAGGAATGGGGTCATTCTTCTCGACAACTAACCTCTCTGGATAGGGAGGTTGGTTGGAAGAAGATGGAAAAGGCTCAGAAGGTATGGGGATAGGCTGTATGGTGTAATATTTTTTAGAATGGTTGGGAGTTTCCTCCTCACCTTTCTCATTGATAATCACCATAGGTTGCTTTTCATTTTCAGAGGTTACTATATTCCCCGATCTTAGTTGGAGGTTATTGAATACAACTGGCATGGACTGATATCTGGATGAGGAAAGCGGGTTCATAGAATGGATCATTTGTACCGCTTTGTTATTGGGGTTGGGTAAAGGTTGGGTAGACAATTGATGAGGTTGAAACAATGGAGGTAAAGGCAATGGTGGCATTGGCTGACTTAGTTGAGGTAATGATGGTTGTGGCATTGGGTAAGGTGCATATGTAGGAGGATATGACTGCATAGGTGCAGGATAGGAATGGTGTGAATGGTTTGGCCCTCTCCATCCTTGTTTCCAATATTAGGAGGGTTGTCCATAATGATATTGGTTCCCATGCTGCCAATGTTGAGAGTGACTAGTGGTAGGATAGGAATACAAATGTGCATTATAACAAAAAAAATGCGGTGGAGGTTCAGGAGCCATACCTGCACTTACATGAGGGTAGTTTCTTCATGCTCCCATAGCATGCAATGATTCGGCTTTAGGTTGTCCTCCTTCAAGTATAGGTTTTAGCCTAGGTATGGAGGGACATTTTTCCGTGGCATGGTTCTTTGTATAAATTGCACATTTATTAGTTTCTTTAATATTGAGAGGACATTCTATTAAAAGATGCTTTCTTTTACATTTTGGATAGAAAATAAACAATGCCTCTTATTCCTCTACAAGTTTTTGCTGAAACTTCAAAGAGTCTATTTGTTTACTAACAATATTCATTATTTCAATTTTCATATTGTCCATTTTGTTTTCCAATCCAATAATCATAGCATCAATATATTCGGTTTTCTTATTTCTATTCTGAATTCCTTTACTAGATCTATATTGGCTCCTTGAGAATTTCCTGCACAAGTCACAGATTTGATCAAAAGATTTCTGAGAAATATCCCCTTGTCCTAATAGATTTATATTATTCCTAGCATCATAAGTAAGCCCCCGTAAGAACAATATTCTAATGGTACTTAGATCAAATTTATGCTTTGACCTTTGGAGGATGTGTACGAATCTCTCCAAACAGTTCTCTAGAGTCTCATCATCGTTTTGCACAATAGTAAAGATTTCATCTTCAATATCTCTAGTTTTACAATATTCCTGATATTTTGACAAGAACACTCTCTTCATTTGTTCCCGAGAAGTTATAATGTTTCCTCCTAGTCCCATGAACCAGCGGAGTGTTGCATCCTTGAGAGTTGCGGGAAACAACTTTAACTTCTAGGCATCAGATGAATAATCAGAAATTCTACACAAAATATCAAACTCAAATAAGAAAGAGTTTGGGTCTTCATGTACCTTACCATAGAAATGAGGAAGAGATCATGGTGAAATATTTTTCATTTGTACTTGTGTATCAAGATCCAGAATTGGGAATCCAAAAGTGGATTATTCATCATTTACATGATTTCCACCAGTTCCTTCTGCATGGTATTCCTGATTTTCCATGGTTATTATTCCACATGAACTATTCTCAACAGGATGAGAAGGATGACTATGGGTTCCAATAGTCACCTTCTTCCCCTTTGTGGGTTATGTCACACTTGGACCACTGCTACCAGAGCCCCAGTAGACTGTTCTTGCGTGACGAATTTGGGTTTTTTTGGACTTTATGCCTACAAAAGAAGGCCCAATATAAGATTTGGATTCAGATTTATCAGTATTTCTTTGGCCCCTAGTGGGCTTCGAACCACTACCTCTTTTAGGCATTCATTTCAAAAAATGACAAAACAAAATTCCAATAAAAATGATGGAATTCAAAAGTAACTAGACACCTATAAATTTATTCAAGAAAATATAATAACACTACATGAAAAAATGATAGAAAACTTACCCCTATTGAAAAAATGGAAAATTCTTACCAATTGAAATAGCCTACGTGGAAATGACGTCAAAATGTTGGGTGTAGGAATTGCAACTAAGCAAGCTTCCTCAACACTTAATTGTCAACCCGGGGGTTTCGTAAACTTAGAGATGAAGCATAAGTAATTCTAGGAGTGGTATGAACTCTTCCTATTCCTATTCTTACTTCTCAATTGAAACTTTGCAGAATTAAATAGAAAAATCTCAAAGGAAATTAACAACAAAGTAATTCTAGTGCTGAAATGTAAAAGAATGCATTTGCGAAGAAGCCAAATAAAGGAACTTTCACATTGCTGTAAACCATATTAACTAAAGTGAAACTCTATGTCTATCCTCAGTACAGGTGTTGACAGTTTAACAAGTGGGACCTTGAAAATATCTGCCTTCTCAATGATTTTCCTTCTCACACTAAGCAATCATTCCTGCACCTTTGCAATATTCTTGCACTAGTGTAGGTAAAAAACTTATGTGAGAATTATAACTTGTACTTATATTGAAGACTTATATTTTCTGTAGGGGCTCTAAGCCTCAAGACTTGGAGGACTTCTGTTCTTGTAGCAAGACACTAGTCCTTGTACGAGAACATAGTTTCCTACACCAAATATTCGAAGTTGCTTTTGGGAAGATAAAAAAGCATGTTAACTATGAAAGGAATTGCAAGTGCGAGTAGAATCTGCAATAATCTTGCACATGAAAAGAATGCTTTAATCGACTGAATCTTAAAAATAGAAAGAAACTATTAATATAAAGATAATCTTCATAAATCAAACTTTCTTCAGTCAAAGGAGTTTTACATGTAAACAAATATAACTCGAAATGGTTCACTGTAATATTCCAGATTACTTCTAGTCTTTTTCCTTAAATTGTGAAGTACAAATAGAAATCGAGATATGTAACAACATTCTCTTCTATTTTCTGAATTTATCCTTAATATTTAAGGATTCAAATTTCATTATTAGAGACAAACACTTTCATTGCACAAATATATTAAATCATGTAAAAGGAAAATAATGAAACATTTTCTATAAACGAACTAGAGAACTAGAGTGCAATATCCTGCGTGCATTAGTGCAGGAAGGATCTCATCTGCATGATCCAAGTTAAAGAAAACCAACAAAGAAATTATATGAAACGATTTAATTTAGCTTCCACACAACGAATCCATTCACACTTGACTATTTAATGGAATAAATCAGAATTCATAGGCAAGCACAAAATTCGAGATTCAAATCACACTACTCTAAATGAATAAAGTTAACACACCTTTTAAGATAACAAGCAAGAGGGTAAATGAGCTGTGTTTGATGGGCCCTAGCGAACCATCTCGTTTCCCGTTTTAGGAAACGAAAACCTTCAACACGTTATCAATACATCAATGAAGAATTATACGTAGAATGAAAAAGCCATGGCACAACTCCTTGTATTAATTTAGATTAGCAAATTTACATGAGAGTTCAAGTCTAGCCTAGAACAAGGGCAACAATGAAATTACAAATAAACCAAAAATTACAATAACATGTTATCGATATCACTTGCTAGCTAGTTCTACATGAAATCTAAATTTTATACAACCCTCCAGTCTCTGGCTGTGACCAAAAATTACAGTTGTTAAAAATCATTCCTTTCGGCTGAAGAAAAAATAACAAACAAAATTACAACTTAAGCCGATGGCTATAATAAAGTGCGAACTATTCGTGGCCATAGACTAATCTTCAACCATATCCCTGATTTTCCTTCGTTTTAATTTCAACTCCAGATAACCACAACTGAACTAGATGACATGGACCAAGATGCCCACATGGAGTGATTGACTGTTACAGAGATCACGGAACGGATAGTTGCTGGCAGTGCAAGAATCTTCCTACACTAGATCAAGCTAGCATAACAATTAATACTTTAGCTTTATCAAATACTTTAGGAAAGTAAATATAAGTTACAAGAAATATTTAAAGGCTGGAAATATACTTAAAGTGATTAATTAAGAACTTAATAAACCTTAAACATCAATATTCTTGGACTCGTGCAGGAATGAGAAGGTTTATGTAGAAAAACATAGGTTAATGATTGTGGTTTTGTGATAGGAAGGGAATAAAAATGGGGCATTTTGGCCTACCAACATTCATCCTCTAGAGTTTCATCATTGTCTTCTTCCACAATATTTTATGATTCATTTTCCTCTTCTAATGGATCTTTGATGTCTACGAATATCCCAATTTATGCCTTTCCAATCATTCCATCTAATGGTGGTTGAGGTTCCTTTGCATTTTATGCCACACATGATTCACTAAAATCCCCTTTCTTCAACCCAATTTTTTTCATTGCATCTAGAAGAAATTGAAGAGCATTAATTCTTTGCTGAATAAAATTGCACTGTACTGGATCTTTTTCAATGGCCATGCAATTTCTTCCTTTTTGTAGGAAACATGGCAGCATTGCACCTAATTACCAAGCACAAAAGAAATAATGAAGTAAATTAGTATAATGACATATGGATTAAGAAATAATATATTGAAATTCAATTCCATATAATAAAACTTACCTTAGCCAGAAAATAAATCCATAACCCAATCTCCTTCATTTGAACATATGTCTATAAGATAGTTAATCAATAACTGTGGTTTCTGATAAATGTTAACTATCTCTCCATTTTCTTCTTTGTCTTCATATGTTAGTTTTCTCACAACAATATCATAAGCGATTACTTTGCTATGACTCTTTCCATCTACTTGATTAAAAAGCATAGACATATAACTATCATCTTTTTCCCAACTATCAATATGGATGAACTCACAATGATTTATAAATGGTTGATCTTCATGGTTAAGAAGATTTGACTTTTCCCTGTAACATGAAATAGTAAAAGTTCAATTAACTTGTACATAAATGAATTTTTTAACATTAATCAAACATACTTTTTCAACGTCTTACCATGTAAGTTGCATCCTTGAGTTTGTTTTCCCTTTGAAGCTTGACAATAACATTGCCAATTGTAACTTCTAACATTAGTTCCAATGTCATCCTTAGTAACGACAACATATTCTTCAGTTTCAATTTCAACTTCCTCATCTTTAAAAGTAACCTGTCTACATTTGCTACATTTATCCACTAGAAGCATTTTTTCTAATTCTTTGGATGCAGTTTTGTAGAATCATGAATTACTCCTTTTTTTCTTTTTTTTCCATATCTTCTTCGGACACTGGGTAGAAATTATTGACAACATTCATAACACCTTTCTCTATGAAATGCATGCCTCGCAACATAATTGAAATACTTTCAACAAAATTCTGTCAAACAAAATATCATATGTCAATAAAAACTAAGTTATAAAAATACAATGAGCTAGTTACAATAACACAAAACAAAAAAATAAATAATAATACTTATGATATCTTGTGTAATCTCATTTATGATTTGTTTACACAACTTTGTAGATATGTCTCTCATGTTATGCAATGAATATAATAACTAATGTTTAATCATGTCATGTGGTTTGGGTGGTTTTGTAAGTATATAAACAACTTCAGTGTCTGGTACCAAACACATGTCTATGACCTTTCCCAACACCTCACAAACTCCATTGTCATTAGGGATATCAACATATAGATATGTCTGCACATCTTCACCTTTTCTTTCTTTCATATACCATATATTTTTTGGAAGTATCACTTCTTTTGATCTCTTCCAGTATGAAATCGTCTTCTTATCATTTGAGGCACTTGAAAGATTTGTAGCTATCAGCTCAGGTTTGATTCATTCAACAATGATTTTTGAAGATCAACCTTTAATTTTAGGAGTCATTAGTCCAGAAAGATTCACATAAACATTCTTTGATGCCATTTTCCTGAAAAAATACACATATATAAATTAGTAAATTTAAAAAAAGATAGCTTAAATTAACATAAAAAAATATCTTAAATTAATAAAAAAAAGATAAATAATAATTAATTTTGTGACACAACAATTTAAAAAAAAATAAGAAATTAAAAAAATACAGCTCCTTGCTACCCCACTCCGGAAAATCGGCCCACCACCTGGGATGGCTCCCGCCTCCCAACCCCACCCCGGAAAATCATCCTGCCACCTGGGCTAACTCTCGACCGCAGGCCCAGTAGCCCAGTGGCCCAACAGCCCGCCCCCTAGGCTAGCTGTTGGGCCACCGGGGTAGGGAAAGGGGGCTGGCGGCCAACCCCATGCCCCACCGTGATGGGCCATTGGGTTACCGAGGTGGGGTGGGGGGTTGGCCACCAACCCCCCAATCCCACCTTAGAGGGCCCAACGGCCCTCTAGCCCCTTGCCCCACCCCAACGGCCCAATGGCTCGCCGGTGTTAGGTTCATATAATACTTGTGATTCCCCCATTAATATTGTCGTTGTACCCCTTATTATTATTGTTGTGCCCTTATTGTCCCCATATTGTTATTATTGTGCCCCATAGAATCCTTCTATTGTTATTTTTGTGGCTTTATATTATTATTGTTAGGTCAGCTTGGTTATATTGTGTCCCCTTAGACTCCTATATATAGAAAGGGGGTTATATTGTGTCCCCTTGGTTATATTTGTGTCATCCAAGAATTGTTCATTTGTGTAAAGTAAAGGAGGTTTCCCCCTCGAAGAGGCTGAATTATAAGGAGTTCAACTATTTTTTCTATCCTTTTGTGAGTTGATTTCATAAAATTTGGTATCAGAGCTTTGGATTCTAGGGTTTCGTTGCTCCAAATAGGTTATTGTGGCATTTGTGCTATCAATTTTTTTCTACAATGTTTTAGACGCTAAAAAAAACCCATTTGGGTTGAAATCGTTCTGAACCTCAGGTCTGAATTTCAGAGCTTTTCGTGCTATATTTGTAGAGATATGATCTGAGGAAGTTAGACTTTTTGTAGCCTCCCGAATTACATTCCAAATAGGTGGCCTGGGGAAAATCGTCATAACTTTTGTTTTGAGCATCAGATTGAAATTTCGTAAGAAGTTACAGAAAGAGATTAGACTGTACATTCTTGTGTATATTTTTTAGATATTAAGATCAAAACAGTGACACGTGGCACTTCATACAATTTCACTCTTCTTATAAGGTATATAATCAGGTCATCTTGGGATATTGTGCATAATGCTTTCTTGTAGAATATAAATTTGATCAGACTAGTGGAATTGGAAAGAAGATGCAAAGAGCTACTGCAGGTTGCAATTTTAGAACTGGAAGATCCGAAATTACAGAGATACATTAGATGCAATATCAAGCTCCTACAAAGTGAAAAAATGTGTGTATACTTTTTTAAAGTTTTGCATAAGCTTGGTTTGAAAAATTAGTTTGAAGGAATTCAAAGGGAATAGTGAAGAATTATTAGCATTAATTAATGCCCTGAAGAAAGAAAATGGAAACACCTAGTAAGCAACTTGAAAGCTCTAGCACGACTCGTGAAGAAGAGGAAGAAATGCAACATGATATATCAAAATTAAAGGACCAAGTACAACAAATTTCACTCTCACTAAAGGTAAATGAAGCCAAGATGAATGACGTGGAAGCTAATACGAATGGCATGCGAGTTAAGATGAATGGCATGGAAGCTAAGATGGATGGCATGGAAGCTAAGATGAATGGCATGGATGATAAGATGGAAGAATTGAAGATAAATTTGAATAAGTTGCTACAAGAAATGGTCACTAATGGTGAAAGGGTAGTAAAAGAAAGTCATGATGAGAACAAAAAAAATGTTAATCATGATTTCATATACTCTAATGTTGGATTGAAGACCCACCATATTCCAAAAATCGATGGGAGGAAGTTTGATGGCAAGGATCCCGCAACATGGATACTACAGATGGGGCACTTTTTCGATCTCCATAATGTGCAAAACACATAAAAGGTATGTATTGCAACTTTATATTTGGAACCAAATCAGTTTGTATGGTATCGATGACTTTGATCTCCTAAACAAATTGTCACTTGGACAATTTTTATGGAAGAAATGACAATACATTATGAGGATACAAAAAGCAACACCTTTTTTAGCCAATTGATAAGTCTCAAACAAAAGGGTTCAATAATGGAGCACATTGAGGGCTTCCAAAAATTGAACATAAGGGTAAAAGATATTCCAGAGGAGCATAGGATTGATGTGTTCATAGGGAGTTTAAAGGATAATATACAACACGAGGTTCACCTTTGGGAACCCGATTCATTGGAGAAGGCATTTAGGTTAGCAAGAAAAATGGAAAGAAAATTGTGGCAACAAGGAAGCCTACCACTCACAACTATAAAGACGGAAGTGTTGTTGCCCCTAGCCTTCCATAACCTATAAGGTTGACACCACAACAATTGGAAGAAAAGAGCAAAAGGGCTTTGTTATAGTTGTGATAACAAATACACTAAATGTCATGATTGTGTTGAGCAGAAATTATTCTACATAGACTGTGAAGAGGAGGAAGAAAAAGAACAAGAAATGTCAAAAGAAGAGGATATACTCGAGGAACAAACCCTAGATAAAGAAGAAATTAATCTGACCATATCTTGTAATGAATTGGCTGGAATTACCACTCCTCAAACTATCAAGATAGAAGGACATATCAAGAATAAAAAGGTAATAGTGTTGATTGATTAAGGAAGTACCCATAATTTTATTCATTGTAAGATAACAAAAGAATTGAATTGCATCCTATATACATCACCAAAGTGTCAAGAGATGGTTGCAAGTGGAGGAAGCATAAATTGCTCTAGAAAGTGCTATAGTGTCAAGCTATCCATGGGAGAATATGTATTGAATAGCCAAATGCTTTCCATTCCAATGGGAGGTGTTGATGTTGTACTAGGAGTCCAATGGCTATAATCCTAGGTGTAATAGCTTTTAATTTTCAAGAAATTTTCATGAAATTTTCAGTGGAAGGAAAGGGGTATTGCAGGGAAACCGAGAAAGATAATCAACTCTAACGGTATGACAAAGCTTCTAAAAAAGGAACAAAGAGGAGTAATTGCACCATTATGTTCGCTAGATTTTTCCACATCGAAATCATCTTTTTCTCCAGATCTCCAAAAATACTTGGAGAATCATTCCAAGGTATTTGAGACTCCCAAAGGTCTCCCACCTATTCGTGATCATGATCATGCTACTCATTTGATTCCAGGAAGTGTTCCTCCAAACATCAAGCCGTATAGATATCCCTATGTCCAAAAGAGAGAAATTGAATGTATGGTTGCAGAAATGTTAGAGGTTGGTATAATTCAACCTAGACAAAGTTCTTTCTCTACTCTAGTAGTATTGGTGCACAAGAAGGATGGATCATGGCACATGTGCCTAGATTATAGGGAGCTCAACAAGCTGACTATTAAAGATAAATTTCCCATTCCTGTCATTGATAAATTATTGGATGAATCGCCTGGATCAATTTACTTCACCAAGTTGGATCTTCATTCACGATATCATCAAATTAGAATGAGGACTAAAGACATTCCAAAAACAACATTTAGAACTCATGAGGGTCATTATGAATTTTTGGTCATGCCTTTTGGCCTTACCAATGCACCTTCTACATTTCAAGGTGGTGAATTCCATTTTCAAACCCTTCCTTAGAAAATTTGTGTTAGTATTTTTTGATGATATACTAATGTACAACAAGTCTTGGAAGGATCATGTTGAACATGTTGACAGGGTGCTACAACTATTGGAGGAGAAACAATTATATGCAAAAATCTCCAAATGTTTCTTTGGAGTACAAGAGGTGGAATATGTGGGTCATATTGTATCTCATGAAGGTGTTAAGGTAGACCCTAGTAAAATTAAAGCAATAAGGAATGGAAAATCCCCACATCCATAAAGCATTTGCGAGGATTTCTCAGGTTGACAAGGTATTATCGCAAGTTTGTTAAGAATTATGGGAGAATAGGAGCACCTCTAACAACATTTTTGAAGAAATATGCATTTTCATGTACTCCAGAAGCAACAAAGGCCTTCGAACATCTTAAAGAGGAAAAGTGCCAGGCATGGTCTTAGCTACATCAGAGTTCACAAAAACCTTTATTGTGGAATGTGATGCTTTAGGAAATGGAATTGGTGCTATTTTAATGCAAGATAAAAGACCCATTGCTTTCGAAATTTGTCCAATCAAGGGAAAGTATTTACACAAAGCTATTTATGAGAAGGAAATGTTGGCAGTACTACATGCACTTAAGAAATGCTGACCCTACCTAATGGGAAGACAGTTCAAGATAAAAATGGATCATTATAGCTTTAAATACTTTTTATAACAGAGATTATCCTCTAAAGAGAAACAAAAATGGGTCACAAAGATGTTGGGTTATAACTTTAAAATCATCTACAAAAAGGGAAGCAAAATGTTGTGGCAGATGCACTCTCAAGAAAGGATGAGGATCTGGAAACATTGTTGTGTGCCATTTCTATTATTCAACCAGATTGGATAAACGAAGCAAGGGATGAATGGAAGAATGACGAAGAAGTGTGGGCACTTATTCAAAAGTTACAACAAGATTCCAGTACATCTGATACATTTAGCTGGAAAAATGATTCGTTATGGTACAAAGATCGCTTATATCTCTGTAAGAATTCACAAATAAAAAAAAATATATTCTTATGGAATTGCACACTTCTCTCTTAAGTGGGCACTTAGGATTTTTAAAAACGTATCACAAGGTTAAGAAGGAATTTTTTTGGGATGGCCTTAAATCGAATATTCAAAAGTTTGTGGCAGAATGTTTGGTTTTCCAACAAAATAAAGTTGAAACAATTAAGACCCCATGTCTATTACAACCTTTGTCCATTCCAAGCCAATGTTGGGAGGAGGTTTCAATGGATTTTATCATAGGTTTACCCAAGTCTGAAAGAAAGAGTGTCATCATGGTGGTAGTTGACAGACTTACCAACTATGCACACTTTTTTGCATTATCACATCCATTTAAAGCCAGTATAGTTTCTATTGCATTTATGGAAACAATGCAAAAGCTACATGGAAACCCAAAGATTATTGTAAGTGACAGAGATCCCATTTTCACTGGAAATTTTTGGACATAATTATTTTCTTGTCTTGGTACTCAGTTAGCTCATAGCTCATCTTGTCATCCTTAATCTAATGGGAAAACTGAGATAGTAAACAAATGTTTGGAAGGATATCTTTATTTCTTTGTATCTAATGAACAAACACAATGGGTCAAATGGTTGCCTCTAGCTGAATGGTGGTATAACACTTTCTTCCATACCGCAACAAAAATGACCACATTATGGCACTTTATGGATATCAACCACCATCCATCACATCATATTTAAGAGAAAATTATAAGGTTCAAGCAATGAAACATCACATCGAGCATCAACAAAAAGCTCTCCAACTCTTAAATGATAACCTCATGTTGGCGCAAAATAAAATGAAACAACAGGCAGATCAACATTGGAGCGAAAGAAGTTTTGATGTAGGTGACTGAGTATTCCTATGGCTACAACCATATAAACAAATGTCCCTCAAGCTAGCTAGGGAGGAAAATAAATTATCACCAAAGTATCATGGTCCGTATAAGGTGTTGCAAAAGATTGGTACTATGGCATACAAATTGGAGCTTCCTGTAACTTCTCGAGTGCACCTAGTTTTCCATGTTTCATGTTTAAATAAGGTTATAGGCAACAATCTCCCAATTCAAATAATATTTCCAGAACTAGATGAGGAAGAAAAAATTATATTGGAATCGAAAGCAGTCACATAGACAAGAACTCGACATCTACGAAATTGATCAATTTCGGAGTATCTCATGAAGTGGAAGAACTTATCTGTTGAAGATTCCACATGGGTGGATGAGAATCTTATATAGAAGCATCCAAAACTACTCAAGCGTTGAGGACATCACTTTTTTGAAGGAGAGGGGCATGTTAGGTCCCTATAATACTAGTGATTCCCCCATTACTATTGTCATTATATCTCTTATTATTACTATTGTGCCCCTATTATCCCCATATTGTTATTATTGTGCCCCATAGAATCCCTCTATTGTTATTTTTGTGGCTTTATATTATTATTGTTAGGTAGGCTTGGTTATATTGTGTCTCCTTAGACTCCTATACATAGAAATGAGGTTTTTTCATTTGTATCATCCAAGAATTGTTCATTTGTGTAATGTAAAGGAGGTTTCCCCCTCCAAGAGGCCGAATTCTAAGGAATTCAACTATCTTTTCTATCTTTTTGTGAATTGGTTTCATAACAGCTGGGATGGCTGGCCGATTCCAGGCTAGTTCCTCCGTCCGACCCCGGCGGCCCGATGGTCGGCCCGAGATGCGGGACATTGGGCCGTTGGGGTGGGGTGGGGGGGCTAGCGCCTGGTCCCCCGCCTTACCTCGAATACCAAACGAATCTCCAGGGTGGCGGGCTAATTCTGAGAATTAGCCTACCACCCTAGCGGTTGTTGGGTCACTTGGGTGGGACGGGGGGCTGGTGCCCAGTACGCTGCCCCTACCCCACAGGCCCGTTGAGCCATTGGGGAGTATGATTGGGTCCACTATTCCCAGTGCGGATGTAGTGGATAAATCTAAATCATTTAAATTTTTAATTTCTAAAAATAAAATAAAATTTCATTAAACATATTGAATTTTAAAACTTGCACATGACAAAAGAAAAAATAACCTTTCAAATGTGATAATCTTTTGTTGAACATTTTGTTGATAGCAATGTAGCTTCTCCACAAATTCGCTCCAAGTCCTTTAACGAACCTTGAAAACCTTGATGTGATGTGAGGAATGATGAGCCTCATCATTGGGTACTTATATGGGCCTTAATTCACCTTCTCGCTACTCCAATAAAATCTTCTCACAATTTCTTACATGTTTTAATTATATTTTGTTTAATGAGATGAGTTAAAGTAAGATATTATGCCTGGTGGACTAATATGATTTGAATGCAGGTTTGGAAGAGAAAATAAAGGATTGTTGGTAAGACTAATGTTTGAAACTTGAATGGGACAAGGGAGAGAGATTGTAGGAGGTAAATCCTCCTCATTTACTCCACCCCCATTTGAATATTCCTCCATTAATCACACCATCTCAGAGTGCAATCAACCAAGTCATGAAGATCAAAAGGTAGCCAAGCAAGTGATAGAAACAGAGTTAGTTCATATCGAGTATGGGATCCGAGCCTCCCTAGACTTAAGGAAGTCGTTGGGGACTTCAGTTGTATATGTAGAGTGGCCTAGAGCCTCATTAGGATTCAAATTTTTGTTGTAAAAACATTAGTTATTTTCGAGCTCCGGACTTGTGGAAGACATTGATGTAATTTTTTGTTTTGATAATGAAAATGAGATTTTTCTTAATCCAGAACTGAGTTGACTCAGAGGGCTGAAGCTCTTGGGTTAGGGTCCAACCTTAGCAGCAAGATTTCTCTTCTTGTATCTGTATTCTTGGCTTAGTTTCATATATTCATGGTTAAATTGTCTCTAGAAGTATTTCGTTGCAAGTACTGTGGATTTGATTAGTTGTTTATTAGTTTGCTTCCATTTGTGCTTTAGTTCAGCAAAAGGTTAGAAGGGATAAAAGGAGAACTACAAAGCTAGCAGTAGGTGCCTTGGCCTCACCTCTTACCCCAGGGATCATGATTTGTGGAAAAGACCCTTATGCAGCCCCAAAAAGATAGATTTCCATTTTCTCATAAGATTTAGAGTTTATTGTACTTGAACCATCATTTGATCATTTTTTCAAGTGTAGGATTTGATTTCCATCTCTTCTATTTTCATTCTTACAATAGACCTCATCCATGATTCCATTTTATTCAGGAATTTACCTCATGCATGAAGTTGACATCTAATTCATTCAATTATGCTTTTCTAGCTTGTTAGAATTCTTCTTGTTTACATGACTTTTTGGAAATTATAAATGTCTGATGCAGAGTAGGTGCTTCAAAAACCTAAAGAGATATCATAGCAAGAAGCCACCTTCCAACTTCATCCATCCATAATCATTCATTGCTTTCACCAAGATCTTCACCAATCTCATCATTTTACATAGAAATTCCTCGAAGCATGTTGAGCGAATCCAACCATATCCTAACCTTGGTTTTGATTTTTGAGTGATCCTAGGAATTTTCTCACTCCATTCCACCCATCCACCACCTTCCCTAAGGCTTCCATCACCTCCAGCAACATTGTTTTTCTCTCGGTTGTATCCTATAGAAATACAGGGAATCCTGTAGGTTTCTAGTACATCCTGTAGTGGCCTGTTTTGAGGCCGAATTGAGGGTAAACCTCTAGGAAGCGACACCAAGTCACCCAAGGGTCTCCCAAACCTTCTAACCATATCCCAAACCTCCCAACCATCCACTAGAATCACTAAGCCACTTTCCACATCACCAAATGAGATTAGGTTTTACACTTGATTTTCTAGAAAAAAAAATAAACATAAAAAAACATATTTATTTCAGTCCTTTACATGCAGAGTAGTGATGTTTGATGTCTTGAATTTCCGTGCTTTAGATAGTAAAATTTCATATATCTTGGCTTGGCATTCTTATAAAGCATAGTTTCTCAACAGTTAGTTAGAGAATGGTGTGTTTTTCGCATAGGATTTCAGTCATTTTCCTTATTTACAGTAAAAAAGATTTCCCCTAGAGTATATTTCTCTTTCTTTCATCAACAATCAAGCTTCTTCTGAATCCATAGAAGTTTGGCTTCAAAACCCTAGTGGTTTCTCGCCAGCTGAACAGTGAAAAAAGGCAGAACCATCACTTTTACTTGTGTATACAACACTGTCACCTCCAAGTTTATATGAGCCTGGGGTTGATAAAGTAAAGCTGGTAGCTCCAAGAGTTGCAACATTATTGCTACAATACTAGTGCTTATCACTTTTTGGCGCCGTTGCTGGGGAGGTGTCTAAGTAATATGTGATTACTGCTTTCTTTCTTCTATTTCTTGTTTCTAAGATTCTGGTCTTGGTTTCATTTCTGTTAAAGTAATTTAGTTTGCTTCCTTTTGCATTCTTCATTCTTTACTTTCCTTTCCATTATGCAAGTAATATTTCAATCAAGTGTTAATTTTTCATTCAGTCAGTAGTTTTCATTCAGTCTGTAATTTCAATTCTGCAATTAATTTCAATGTTTGAAAAAAACACAAAACCAAACAAAAAAATTTATTTTCATGCCTCGTAGGAATAGGGATAACTTAGGGACATTTTTGCCACATACCCCCACTGATTCAAACAACTAACCTTCCCTCTTCTTTGGTGGCTTTGAACTGGAGGAACCCTGTTATGTAACCAGCTCAAGAAAAAGATAGAAAAGATAGATAAACACCTTAGAATTCAGCCTCTTCGAGGGGGCAAGCTCCTTTACATTACATAAATGAATAATTCTTGGATGATTCAAATGACAAAACCTCCTTTCTATATATAGGAGTCTAAGGAGTCACAATATTAACCCAACCGACCTAACAATAATAATATAAAGCCACAAAAAAACACTAGAGGGATTCTATGGGGCACAGTAATAACAATATGTAGACAATAGGGGACAATAATATTAATAAGGGGTACAACTACCATATTAATGGGGTAATCACTAGTATTATAGGGACCCAACATGCCCCTCTCCTTAAAAAAGTGTTTTCCTCAGCACTTGAGTAGTTATGGATGCTTCTGTATAAAATTCTCATCCTCCCATGTGGAATCTTCAACGGATAAGTTCTTCCACTTGATAAGATACTCTGAATTTGACCGATTTCGTAGCTGTCAAGTTCTTCTTTCTATGACTGCTTCCGGTTCCAATATAATTTTTCTTTGCTCATCAAGTTCTGGCAATATTGTTTGAAATGGGAGCTTGTCGCCTATAACCTTCTTTAAACATGAAACATGGAAAACTGGGTGCAATAGAGAAGCTGCAGGAAGCTCCAATTTGTATGCCATGAGTACCAATCTTTTGCAACACCTTGTACGGACCATAAACTTTGGTGATAATTTATTATCCTTCTTAGCTTGCTGAAGGACATTTTCTTATATGGTTGTAGCCGTAGGAATACCCAATCACCTACATCAAAACTTCTTTCGCTGTAATGTTGATCTACCTGTTGTTTCATTCTATTCTGTGCCAACACGAGGTTATCCTTTAAGAGTTGGAGGACTTGTTGTTGATGTTTGATGTGAAGTTCCACTGCTTGAACCTTAGAATTTTCTCTTAAATATGATGTGATGGATGGTGGCTGATACCCATAAAGTGCCATAAATGGGTTTCCATGTAGTTTTTGAATTGTTTCCCTAAATGCAGTAGAAACTGTATTGGCTTTAAATGGATGTGATAATGCGCAAAAGTGTGCATACTTGGTAAGTCTGTCAACTACCAACATGATGACGCTCTTTCCCTCAGACTTGGGTAAACCTGTGATAAAATCCATTGAAACCTCCTCCCAACGTTGGCTTGGAATGGATAAAGGTTGTAATAGACCTGGTGTCTTAATTGTTTCAACTTTATTTTGTTGGCAAACCAAACATTCTGCCACAAACTTTTGAATATCTGATTTAAGGCCATCCCAAAAAAATTCTTTCTTAACCCCGTGGTAAGTTTTTAAAAATCCTGAGTGCCCTCCTAAGGGAGAAGTGTGCAATTCCATAAGAATCTTTTGTTTTAGCTGGGAATTCTTACAGAGGTATAAGCGATCTTTGTACCATAACGAATCATTTTTCCAGCTAAATGTATCAGACGTACTGGAACCTTGTTGTAGCTTTCGAATAAGTGCCCACAGTTCTTCGTCATTCTTCCATTCCTCCCTTGCTTCATTTATCCAATCTGGTTGGATAATAGAAATGGCACACAACAATGCTTCCACATCCTCATCCTTTCTTGAGAGTGCATCTGCCACCACATTTTGCTTCCCTTTTTTGTAGATGATTTCAAAGTCATAACCCAACATCTTTGTGACCCACTTTTGTTGCTCTTCAGAGGATAATCTTTGTTCTAAAAAGTATTTAAGGCTATCATGATCCGTTTTTACCTTGAAGTGTCTTCCCATTAGGTAGGGTCGCCATTTCTTAAGTGCATGGAGTATTGCCAACATTTCCTTCTCATAAATAGCTTTGTGTAAAAAACTTTCCCTTGATTGGACGACTTTCAAAAGCAATGGGTCTTTCATCTTGCATTAGAACAACACCAATTCCATTTCCTGAAGCATCAAATTCCACAATAAAGGTTTTTTGTGAAGTCTGGTGTAGCTAAGACCGGTGCTTGGCACATTGCCTCTTTAAGATGTTCAAAGGCCTTTGTTGCTTCCGGAGTCCATGAAAATGCATCTTTCTTCAATAATGTTGTTAGAGGTGTTGCTATTATTCCATAATTCTTAACAAACTTGCGATAATACCCTATCAACCCAAGAAATCCTCGCAGATGCTTTATGGATGTGGGGATTTTCCATTCCTTAATGGCTTT
>APFE030828934.1:67085-79467 GCA_000404065.3 Pinus taeda | reverse complement strand
CATCAAACTTCCTCATATCGATTTTTGGAATATGGTGGGTCTTCGATCCAACATTAGAGTCTATGAAATCATGATTAACATTTATTTTGTTCTCTTCATGAGTTTCCTTTACTACCCTTTCATTGTTAGTAAGCATTTCTTGTAGAAACTTTGTTAAATCTGTCTTCAAATCTTCCATGCCTATCTTCAAATCTTCCATGCTTGTCTTTAAACCACCCATCTTAGCTTCTACATCTTTCTTTAAACCATCCATCTTAGATTTTGTTGATTTTTGTGCAAGTGGCACTTGTTTCACTTGGTCTCGTAATTTTGATATATCATGTTGCATTTCTTCTTCTTCTTCATGAGTCATGCTAGAGCTTTCAGGTTGCCTACTAGGTTTTTGCATTTTCTTTCCTCGGGGCATCAATTACCGATAATAATGCTTTACTATGCCCTTTTGATTCCTTCAAACTAATTTTTGAAACCAAGCTTATGCAAAAATTTAAAAGAAACTACACACCTTTTTTCACTTTGTAGGAGCTCAATATTGAATTTGATGTATCTCTGTAATTTCAGATCATCTAGAATTGCGACCTACAGTAGCCCTCCGTATCCTCTTTCCAATGCCACCAGTCTGATCCAAATTGGATTCTTGAGGGAAGAGTTATGCCAAATCTCCCATAGTGACCTGATTATAGACTAGTTCAGTAGAGCGAACTTATACGACGTGCCACGAGTCACTGTTTTTACCTTTGGCTCTAAAGGCTATATAGAAGAAACTACAGTCTATTCTCTTTTTTTTACCTTTTTACTAAATTTCAATCCGATGCTCAGAGAAAAAGTTATGACGATTTTCCCCAGGTCACCCTTTTGGAATGTAATCAAGAGTCTGCGAAAAGACCAACTTCCTCAGATCATATCTCCGCCAATATAGCGCAAAATGCTATGAAATTCGGACCCAAGCTGCAGCATGATGTCTTCTCAAATGGGTTTTTGTTTTTATTTCTGAAACGTCTCAGAAAAAAGTTATAGCGAAAATGCCACGATGACCTGTTTGGAGTAGCGAAACCCTAGAATCCAAAGCTCTGATACCAAATGTTGTGTAACCAGCTCAAGAAAAAGATAGAAAAGATAGATAAATGCCTTAGAATTCAGCCTCTTCGAGGGGGCAACCTCCTTTACATTACATAAATGAACAATTCTTGGATGATTCAAATGACAAAACCTCCTTTCTATATATAGGAGTCTAAGGAGTCACAATATAACCGAGCCGACCTAACAATAATAATATAAAGCCACAAAAATAACACTAGAGGGATTTTCTGGGGCATAGTAATAACAATATGGTGACAATAGGGGCACAACAATATTAATAAGGGGTACAACTACCATATTAATGGGGTAATCAATAGTATTATAGGGACCCAACAAACCCTTAGGTGAGAAAATAGACATATTTGAAGAACCTACAGGGGAAGAAGAATAAGGAGAACCCATTCTTGCTGTACCTATGGTTGAAAACAGAAATGACAAAGGAAATAAAGAAAGAGTTGAGGGTTCCTTCCACATCAGGGAAACCAATGGGGATAATAAGATGAAACATATAAGCCCTAATTCCCTTCCTCATTTCCATGGCTTGACTGCAGAAGCCCCAAATACTTTCTTATTTGAGTTTATTGTCATATGCCGAACATATGACTATACAAATGATGAACGGAAGTTGAAACTATTTCCATCCACTCTCAAGGATGTAGCTTTGCTCTAGTTCATGGGTTTACCTAGAGATAGGCATCACAACTTGAGCTCAGATGCAACAAGGCTTCGAATGTAGGTCTAAATACATTAAAGAGGAAATTTTTAGGATGGCCTTAGGCAATGATGAATCCCTAGAGGATTATGAAGAAAGATTCCAACTTAGCTACAAAAGGGCTAGGTGCACACTTGACCCTGCATCATGGAAGCTAGTCCTGCGTAGAGGAGTAAGGGAAGACCTTCTGGATACCCTACACTTATTAGCAGGAGGGGATGTCTACGAGTTACCCTATGAGGATATCAAGACCGTCTTTAGAAGCCATTCTAGGGCAGCGAGGAAAAAGGGTAGGTGTAGTCAACCTATGATCAATCCATCCTCTCCCAATTCATCCATAAAGGGTGAAATTGGAAATATGCTGGAGGATTTCAAAAGTGAGATGTTGCAAACCCTTGCCCTATAGATGGACACTATGTACATTAAGAGACAGCAAGAGGAATCAAAGAGAGCCTTGGCCATTTTTTTTCCTAGATGTAGCAGGAGGCACCCTAGGAATGAATGTCCATTGAATTCTATTGAAATTTTCTTAGTTTATGAAGAAAACCACTCCACAGACAAGTGCCCCTCTTTTCTTGGACTCGAAGTTTTATATCAAGGAGCTGAAGGGGTCATTGAGCAGCTCTGCTACATAAACCAAAGGAGACCTCATGGGCCTAGGCCATACTAGCAGGGCATGTAAGGGTCATCCCATGCATATTATAACCCCAACCAAACCACATCCATACCTCCTTGGCCCCTCCTACTCATCCTTCTTGGTCTTCACCTCCTCCTTGGTCCTTTACACCTTAGTATCATTCCTAGCCAGCCAACCAGCCATTTCAACCATATGCTCCACCATAACCTCAATGGAATGCATCGCCCTAGCGGTGGAGGCCCCAATACAACAATGTTCTAGATTTATTGCCTTCACCACCTACCCAACCATAGCTTTTACACTCTGCTCCACCTAAACAACCCTAGATGCCTGCCCAACCAAATCCAAACCTGAAAAATAGATAGGCACAACAAGTATACAATGGAGAGATATCATATCCAGCTTATGCTATGGAGATTCAGGAAATCAACCAGATATGTGGGAGAGTACTCCCACATAAGTAACCTCTACCTCCACCTAGGGATGTTGAGGAAGAAAGAGAGGAAACCATGCTTAAATTAAATCCACCACCCTTTCATGAGAGATTAACCCAACCACTCTAGCCTACCCGAGAAGAGACTGAACTTTTGGGAGATTTATGCTTAGCTGATTCCAAACTTATCCATGCCAAAACCATAGAATTTGGCCATGAGAGAACTTTGAAAATCAATCCATCTCTTTCTATTCTCCAAGAAGAAGAAAAGTTGTGCAACATGCTAAAGGAAAAGTTGGATGCATTTGCTTGGAGTTACCAAGAAATGAAGGGAGTATACCCCTCGGTGTGTACTCACCATATTTATATCAAGGAAGGTTGCAAGCCAGTCTGATAACCCCAAAGGAGGATGAATCCATCTCTTAAATATATAGTCAAAGAAGAATTGCAAAAACTGCTAGATGCAGGATTCATTTATGCTATCTCAGATAGTGAGTGGGTCTCTCCTTTGGTGTTGGTTCAAAAAAAAAATGGTAAGTGGAGGATTTGTGTCGATTATAGGGAGTTAAACAAAGTCACAAACAAGGACCATTTCCCTCTACCTTTTATTGACCAAGTGCTAGATGGCCTGGCAGGGATTTTTTTTTCTCTTTCCTAGATGGATTTAATAGGTACAATCAAATCCAGATCAACTTGGAAGACTAGGATAAAACCACCTTCAATTTTCCTTGGGGTAATTTCGCCTATAGGGTCCTTCCTTTTGGCCTATGTAATGCTCCTACAACTTTTCAAAGAGTAGTCCAAATTATCTTTGCCGAGTTAGTCCATGATGCGGTAGAAATCTATATGGATGATTTCACACTTTATGGAGGTGATTTCGAGGAGGCTTTGTCAAACTTAGGTAAGGTTATGCACAAATGCATTGAAATGAACCTGTCCCTCAGTCCCAAGAAATGTGAATTCTTGATGACTGTAGGGACCATGCTAGGTCATTCAATATCTCAGCAAGGACTGCAGGTGGACCCAAACAAAATAGCTATCATCCAAAGGGTCCCACATCCACAAAAGCAAAGAGATGTTAGAAGTTTCCTAGGGTTAGTTGTGTACTATCAAAGGTTTATAAAAGACTTCAGAAAGTTGGCTTCTCCTTTATTTGGGTTATTGGCCAAAGACTCTAAGTTAGCACCACAAGTAAGTATCTGGATTCACTCTCTCATTTGCATTATGTAGTCAAAATATGTAAAGTTTGTGAGTGAGTCGGTTTATAAGCAAAAGGTGGCCAGTTAACTTGGCCACCTTCATTTAGTGGACAAAGACAAAACAATTGGTCCTCCCACACGTGGCAACGATAAAGTCAAAAGAAAGAGAGGAGGAGGATGAAGTCACTTAAGGCTACGGATGCCCAGAGTGGGAGTTGATTACAAGGAGAGGGGACCAATGGTCCAAAAATAGAAAAAATTGTACATTGGTTCCTAGCACACCACCTCACTCAACTCAACCATAAGAGGAAATAATCATTAATCCCCATGCACCCATGCATTCATCTCCTTGAGGCTCTCTCTAGAAAAATTTCTCTCATACCCAAGCAACCTACAGAAGAAAAAAATTCCATTTTTCTCCTGTGCAGGACTTTCTATAGGATCACACAAGACTTCCTATAGGATTACATAGGAATCCTACAGGATACAGTTAGACAGTCTACAGGATTGGCCAAGAGTAGTTTCAGATGGGAAAACACAGGGGTTGGCTACAACAAACACCATGAGAAGGTAGGCTTTTCATTTCCTTCCACTTTTCCAAGTGAATAAAACAAAAGAATCTCCTAGTTTGAGTGAATTTGATAGTTGTGTAAAGGAATTCTCTCCTCATCTATTTCTCTCACATTTCCTCTTGCATTAAAATTTTTATCAACCATCACTGCTCCTCAAAATTCACTAGACAAAGTGACAGGGGGGTTTAATAGAAGGGAGACCATTAACACTGTGAGGATTCACCAACACCCTCTTGTGTTAGAAATCTTCACAGGGCATAATTGGATGGGGTATTTTGAGAAATTGAGCGGGTATGATGATGAAGTGGCCCGTGATTTTTCTCTCTCCCTCATTCCACTAACCAGAACCCATGCCACTTTTGTGGTGAGAGACCTCTCCAAAGAGCTCACCTTTGAACTCATAAGAAGAATCACCACACTTCCTCTAGGAGTGCCTTGGAGAAAGGAAGACAAGGGAGATAGCTGAACTTCTAAGAAGAAATTATTTTTAAAGGGAGATGAGCCCATTGAGGAAAAGAATGGAGTAAGGAGAACAAGCCTACCATACCCCTGGAATGAGGTAAGCTACCACCTTATAAAATAAATACCATGTGAAGGTAGGTATAGTGTGGTTTATGGTTATCACTTTAGGCTCCTTGAAGAATTGAGATTTGGAGAAGAAACACCTCAACACCACAGGCTCAGCATACCATACTTCCTTTTGCAATCACTAATAAATACAAGCATAAAGGTGGAGGAGGGGAACCCCCAATAGTTAGCCCACTAGTGGGCTCTAGTATTGCAGCAATAATGCTGCAACTCCTGGGACTCCCTTCTTTCCTTTTATCAACCCGGTTGTTCGTAACAAACTTGGAAGCGACGATGCTGTATGCACAAGTACTAGCTCTTCCCGCAACTGTCACTTGGTCAGCTGGCACAAGTCCGCTAGTGGCTTAAGCCAACTTCTATGGGCTCTTAGAAGAAGCTTTTAATTGATGGATGAAAGCTAACTCAAAGGAAGATAATCTACTTGCGAAAAGAGATTGACAAATTGAAGGAAAATGCAAACCCTAGCAAACCCTAATTCTACCAGCTAGTCCTACAAATGCATAGATGAGGGTGCAACCTACTGAAAGAGATGCCGTTACTTATATTAAGGTGAAAGACATGTGTTTAAACTACCTTTGTCCTAAGAAAGCATCTTTTTGTATTTTTTTGATTAAGTGTTGATTTTCACATGCATATGCTTGAACTGTGCTTTACTGTGCAGGGGTGGATCAAGGAAGAGGAATGCTTGGAAATGGTTGGAAAGGCTCAGAGAGGGTCTAAGGAGTCCCTGACACTCTTCCTGAGAGTTTCACAAAGTTTGGCTATTTGGAAAACTCACTTGTGAGCTTCTGCAAGAAGTCTGCAGGGGTTCTACAGAATGTTTCAGAATTTCTACAAGATGTTTAAGAATTTCTACAGGATGTTTGGAAATCAGTTTTTAGGAGATGGATGAGTGAGGGAAGGTGCATGGATGGATCTAGAAGTAGGATAGGGGTCTAAAAATGGCCTAAGGACTGGTGAGTGGATCGATGAAGAGGTGTAGAAGCCTGACTTGGCTTGAAGAGGGCGAAGGCAATGATGAGTAAGGAGGTAAGGATTCATGGACAAAAAAGATAGATGGGGAATGAGAAACTTAGCTAAGAGAAAGAACAGGTGGCTCAGATGATACTTTGGGTGGATGAATGAATGAAAAAGATGCCCTGCACGGTGTACCTTGATCAAATCAAAAAAGGCCTGCAAATGATCAAATCATGAACTAGTCTAGTCTAACCATCAACAACATAAATGAGCAGCAACTTTATTTGGGAAGAAAACCTTGTACACTATCTATGCAAAGAAACATTTCATATGTCCAAACCCATGACTAATCTCTGCTAATAAAACCAGCACATTAACGATTGCATAAACAAGCAAACTAGTGTTTTTGTGAGGCAGCACTGTTTCCTCAATTCCAGCCCCAAATGCAATAAGGATGAGGTGAAACCAGGAGTGTGGTTGTCCATTTTCTTGGATGTTTTGCTGTTATTATCCTACCAAAGCACCTAAACTAATGTCATTCATAAACAGTGATCTATTCCAGCAACATAACGAAATCTACTTAATAGAAATATGTTCAAATGCATAAAGGGAAAAAGTGATACATAAAGGAAAAGTAATAATACAGAAAGGAGTCCCTAGGTTCTCAGGTTGGGCCCAACCCTGAGAGCTTTGGCTCCTATGAAAAACTCAGATTTGATAGGAAACCAAACTGCTTCTCATTATCCAAAAATAATCATGACAGTCATGCCAAAAATGGCTACAAAAGAACAAAATAGAGCTGCAGCACTGAGGTGCAAAGTACACAATAGTTTCAAAAGTCTTTTTACGAAGGTTGAGGCCTCAACATTTATAGATCACGAGGGACCTAGCTGGCCTCCTCAATTTGTGGAACTCGGCTGTCAAACTGTGAGTTAAACAGTCCCTTTATAAATGCTGCTTGGATGCCTTCTAGATTCGGTTTGGTGGTCTTTGGAGCTCGGAGTTGGGGGTGAATATCCCGAGGAAGGGTCATTTAATGCCATAGGAAACCCCCCCTTCGAGTCCTCACCTCAGGCTTGGCTGCCTTATAGCTCATGATTGCTTTGACTTTGCTCCAATATATGTCAAAAACCTGAAATAGACACGTGTTAACCACCTAGGAAAAGTAACTTCCCTTATTCGTACCAAAGACATAAACATACTAAAAATAATTCATAAACTATAGAAAATGATGGAATTGAATAAGGACTGAACAAGGATAATTAGGCCAAATGAGCCCAACAAGTTACCAATTTTGGGGCTCATCATCACCCCCCTGCTAAAAGGGTTGCTCATCCTCTGAGCAACTAGTCTAGCTCCTCATCTTTCATTGCTTTGATGGCCACTCTCACATCCCAGGCTTCTGAAGTAGTGTCCTCCACACTGTCATGGAATCTGGCCTTCCTCTCCACTTTTTTCCACTGCTTATGCTCCTCCTTTTCTGTGCCTCCCTCTAACAATCCCAAAAGCAAGGGTGGACTTAGCTTGAGGCCTATCCAATTGGCTTGGAGGTTCTGTATAGACTTCTTGTAGAGAGGTACCCATGCCAAAGCCTCCCTTATTCGAGTTGGAGTGTGATATTCTCAAATTTTGAGGCTGTGGGACAATGTGTTCCACCTACGAGTGCAAGCATGAACACAATTGTCCCCTAGTAACCTCTCCATATCCTCAAAGTGTGTTATGGCCTGGGCCTGATGATCCATGTACTCTAATAAACCCCGAGAGTTGGTTGCTAGGTGCTGGTGAGCGGATATCAGTGCTGTGGGGTCCCCTGGCTCTGCTCTAATTAGCAGTGGTTCATGTAACTCCCGGTCCATGACATTCCTGACCTCAGCTGCTCTCTTCTCTTCGTGGTTTAACCATGAGGTCATTGCCATCAGCTGCATGTCCCCTACTGCTGTGTTGGGGTCCCACGAAGTGATGTTTGAAAGGGCCAAGTTATGGAGTAAAATGTTTGAGAGCTTGGCCTTATCTTCCAAGGAACTGTTGTTACATAAATCTGTAAAATGTTGGGGGTTTTGGATGTGAGAGATACCCCTCTGTGCCAATGTATTGATTTGGAACTACAGCCATTGGTCCCTTAGGTACAGGCCATAAGATTTGGCCGGCTGCCTACATTGCAGTGCTTCCATTGCCCAACTAGCCATGCAGGCCAATTGTGCCTCCTTTTCTTGCACCTGTTGCCTTAGTGATTGTATCTCAATATCTGCCTGTAGTCCCCTTTCCTGTAGCTGCTCGTTGAACTCCTCAAGATCAACTTGCATCTCTTCTTTCTCTTGAGGCTCTGCTGAGGGATCCTTGGCTGCCATGCCCTTTTCTTTCCCTTGTTCCTGCAGCTGGAGCTGTTGTCTGAGCAGCTCATTTTCTTCTTTCAACTTGGCTTGCTGGGAGCTTTCCACATGCCTTACTCTTGCCAGCTCCCTTTGTGCTTCCTTGAGCCTTTCCTCTAGAGGCCGATATCTGCTACACCTTTAGATTTAGCTATCCTCATCCACGTGTGGGTTCGTACCCGTTCTTCCTCTAGTGCTAAAAACAGTGGCACTGTGAACTTTTGGGAAATAATTCTGCCTGCCTCCAAAAAGTTATAATAAGAGCCCAAGTTGGGTTGGGGATTTGGTTCCATGATAACATCAGCTTTCTCCTCCTTTGGTGGTGACTTGGCTACTCCCTCCTCCTCTTGTGGTGACTCAGCTACTTTCTCCTCCATCCGCTCAGTTTCTCTCAGCCTAGCCAAAGTTTCTTGTAGAATAGCCTCAGCATCCTGTAGAGAGGCTTCTGAGCTTAATTTTTCCATTTTGTCCCTCCATGAAGATGTTTTTGGGCTCCCCCGCTCATAAGTAAAGGATGCTTTGGAGGGGGATCTATCCCTTGGTGTGGTAGGGGTATCCACGATGGTGATTGGTTCTTTTGATGGAGGCTGGGGTCTGCCAGTCTTAATTCTTACACTCCTTCTCGCTTTGAAATACAGAGGAGTCTCCCTCTTTCATTTTTCTTTTGGCTTGGGAGAGGTTCTTAGGGTGGCCAGCACAGCTGCTGCCTCCCTAGCTAGGATTTCGGCCAAACTCTCCTTCTGTTGTCCTCCTTTCAGACTTCCTGTAGAAAGTCCTGTAGCGGTTGCTTTCTGGCTTCCTGTAGAAGCCATTTTCAACTTTCCTATAAAAAGTCTCTGCTGCTTTCCTGTAGAAATCGAGGGCACTGATTTAGCTTGCTTGGCCGAGGGGACTTTTTCTTTCATCTTGGCTGAGGTTGCCTTAGGGGTGTCCTTATTGTCCTGGACTTTCTCAGTCCATTCTGCCCTGCTCTGTAGTCGTTTTTCCCTGGGCGTTGGTGCAATCCCCTTATCCCCTATTTTGACAGCTTGCTTTGTTGCTGGTGTTCCTTTTTGCTCCTTCTTTAGTGTTTTGCTAGGGGTGTCTTGTCTTTGAACTTTCTTCTCGGCCTAAGTAGGCTCCTTCTCCTCACTGCTAGAAGAAGTGAGCTCCTCGGCTAAGACTCGGATTTCATCGTCCTTCGACGTATTCCAGAAAATTTCCCAGGAGAGAGGGATAGTGAAAGTGTGGAGTGCATCTTCCACGAGGAGCTTAATAAGCCCATGGTGAGCTAGCTGGTCTGGTGTCCCCTCTCTGAGTTTGGTGGCACATTCAGTCATGGACTTCAAGAGGAAATAAGGAATTCTCAATTTTTGTTCTGAGGGGAGGTCCATGTGGTGTCTGAGTTCTGTGAGCAGCTGAAAATGATAACCATATATGATGCTAAATCGCCACTCACACGTGATATACTTCATAATTTCGAGGCTGACTTCACTCCAGAACGACTGTAGGCTAGTCCTCCGAACTCCGTTCTTATCTTCTGAGAATTGTTCTTCTAGCAAGAAGAATTCTTCCTTAGCCTTCTTACCCAACTTCCTCTCCTCCTTATCCCAAGGCACCCCCATTGGAAGATCAGTTACCCTGCTGATGAGTTGTGGGGTGAGCTTGAGGGTCTGTCCTCTGAAATTTACAACGGCCAACGTTTTTGACTTCGGCTTTAGGGACCGAAGGAATTCTTCCGTGATTTCATCGTCGTGCCCTTGGAGCTTGTCACAAAACGACATCCATTGTGCACGGGAAAACAGGTCTACCACGTTAGGGGTTTCCCGTAACTTCTTTGAGTCTGAAGGTTCTTTCCAAATGAACCCACCCGGCATGGTAAAACTCTGTGTTTTCTCTCGTGTTCACGCAGAATGGGAATTCTGGGTGGATTCCCTCCCCAGAGCGTAAAAAAGATACCTTTGGTCGATTACCCTGCTGAATTTGCCTGCTCACATATACAGAAGGAGAATTTCAGGAATTTTCGCTCGGAGCGCAGAGCTATGCCTCTGTTACACACACAACTGCATAAAAGTTACAATTTTGACAGTGTTTTGATAGGGTATCACTCTTTACAGGAAGGAGTTTTCATTCATGCGCGGAGAAAGTTTCTCATGCATATTACTACGACGATTTCGGCAGCGACACATATAAAAAACAGACAGAATTGCACTTAAATTCCTCTACCCCCTTTACTACGTCGAATTCACCACCTTTAGATTTTTTTTGCATGAGGAGGTAAAATTCTGCCTACCTCACCGAAATTCGCCACCCTCGTCTCCTTCAGGTGCTGTGTTTCCTATAGCGTGGCTTCCTGTAGAAGTTGTTCTCAGCTTTCAGAGGAGGTTACGGTAGTGCAGGACCAGTCTGAGCGGCAGCAGGATGTTTGAATAGGTCGAAAACTTCGGGTTAACCACTTGCAGAGGAAGAGGACACACTTTCGGCTGGAAAACGGTTGTGTTCATAAATGACTGCAGTGCATCATAAGTATCAACCGACCGATTTTGAATTGCTGCGGAATTCATGGCGCGGGGTTGAGCAGTCCCTGATGATCCGTTGGCTGACGTCACTGCAATCATATCCCAGTGTGCCCCTGACCGTCGAATTATCTCCTCTGTATTTACCGCCGCCAATCTTGTCATACCTCCACTTCTTCCCGACTTGACACTTCCCACGTGCCAATTATCCACCCTTTCGGCATAATCAATCCAGTTCGGATCCGACGAGGCTGCTTGACTGGCTGTGGTGGCCAGTTGAGTGGCAACCAATCTTGTTCAATCCGCCCATTTTCACAGTTGTGCATATTTAGAGTATAGCTTATGGAATTTGGACGAAATAAGGTTAGTTACTTACCTGTGCGGCTGTGGACGTGGTTTCTTCCAGGTTTCGAGACGCGGGATGCTGGATCTACATGTTGCTGCATTGTCATCAAGTGCTAAAGCTTCCCTGCATTGGCTGCTGCTGGCTGTGAGTCTTGGAGACGCGTTCCTCTGGTGGTGAACATGGCATGCATCGGTTCTGCGAGTTGTTGGCATCTTCGTGGTAGGTACTCCAGCTGGATTAGTTGCTACAGGATTCCTGTAGGACATCCTGTAGCCGTTTCTCCTCCTGGGGTGCATACTGACATAATTCGAGTCACGTTGCACAGGTGAAAGGTCTTGAGGTCGCCTAAACAGGTGAGTGCTCGAGCCTCAGAAGACCTTATTTTTGAGATTGAAAGAAAACACAATTTTCCTTATTTGAAAACAGAGTTCTGGTTGCATGTGCAGGTATGCTTGCTCAGATTGGAGTGGCGGTGGTGAAAAGAGGTGAAGCGAGTGGAGGATGGAAGAAAAGGGTGGTTTCATGCCTCCCCAGCCACTTCAAGCTCCAAATCCTTCCCTGCAGTCGATTCTAGCCCGTCCAAAAGTTCTATAGGAAGTTTCTTGTAGAAATATAGAACTTCCTGTAAAAAGTCCTGTAGCTTCCTGTAGAAGGCCGAACCATAATCCAATTGTGCCCAAACTTTGGAAAAATGAGCGTTCATGGTGGGTGTGCATGAGAGGCTATTTGATAGCTTGTTAGGGACCCTTGTCCTCGAGTTGACAGTCCTCCTTTGGTGCGCTATATACCTGCAACTTGCAACATTTTCAGAGATCAACTTGCTTTTTTTCTTTTTGTTTTTTTTTTTCTCTCTTTGTTTCTCTTTTTTTTTTTTTAAGAGATATCAGGGGCGCCTCAATGAGTTTTTCACCCCTACCACCTACCTTGGGTGCCTTAAAAAGGTTTTCACCCAAAGATCTTTTTATTCCCATTCTCTTTCTTTTTTTTTTTTTTTTTT
>APFE030828934.1:52696-64288 GCA_000404065.3 Pinus taeda | reverse complement strand
GAAAGGTAAAGGGAAGTGGTCTTTCTTGGTGGCTTTGTTCAATTCTCTGTAGTCCACACAGATTCTCCATTTCCCATTTTTCTTGGGCCCCAACACCAGAGGGGAAACCCATTCGCTATCCGAGATGGGGTAGATGAATCCTGCATCCAACAATTTTTGTACTTCTTCTTTGACAATGTCCTTGAGGGATGGATTCATTCTCCTCTGAGGTTGCCTGACTAGTTTACAGTCCTCCTTGATGTAGATATGATGAGTACAGACTGAGGGATGGATTCCCTTCATTTCTTTGTAGCTCCAAGCAAAGGCCTCCAAATGGCGGGTCAAGAGGCTACATAGCTCCTTTTCCTGAGACTCAAAATAGAGGGCCAAAATCCACATTCTTGACTCTGGGGGTGGTCGAATTAGTGGCACTTAGGTCCACTAAGGCATTGGCCTGGGTGTCTTCCACCAATTCTTCCAAGGACAACTCACTAGGGGGAGGATTTTGGATCAAGTTTTCAATCAAATCATCCTCGGTTGGAGGACCTCCCTTGCTGGCTTCTACTGTGCATAATGGTGCAGAGTAGACCTCATCCTATTCTTCTTCTTCCAACCAGAGGGGTAAGTCATGTTCTAACAGTGGTTGGGCAGGAGGGTATAGGACCAGCTGTTTGGACATAGGCCCATTTTTGATGGTCATGCTTCCGGCTCGGCAGCTGATGTAAGCATCTGTAGTGGCTAGCCAAGGCCTTCCCAAAATGAGGGGATATCCTGTGAGTTTTTCCTTATGCTGGAGGACCAAAAAGTCCACAGGGTATTCCCAGGAGTCAACAAAGACCAAGACATCCTCCACAATCCCTTCGGGAGTCACGGTGGAGTGATCTGCCAATTGCAGCACTGTTGAGGTCTTCCTTAGGGAACTTTGAAGATTGAGCTTAAGCATGGTGTCCCTGGTCATCACATTAATGGCAGCCCCTAGATCAATCAGAGTGTGGGGTATAATGGTGCCATTGATGTGGACATCAACTACAGGGCTCCTAGGGTCCAAATACTTCGAACAAATCTCTTACCCCAACATGAGATCAGACAGTTGTCCTATGACATTGATGGTCGAGGCATCTTTCTTTCACCTACCTGGGTGCCTGAAACACTTCTCCTTAATCAATTTGTTGTATATTGTTACATCTTTGATGGCCTGGAGAAGTGGAATTTTCACACACAACTGCTTGAGTTCTCCCAGAAGCTCATCCTCCTCTGGGTTGGGTTGTGTGGTCGCTGTAAGTCGCTCAGGAAAGGGTAGAATGGCTTAGGGTTCACTTTCTTGTCTCTCTTCCTCCTCTTCTAAGGGAGGAGGTTGGCGTTCTGGAAGGACTTTCCCAGATCTCAGGTTGATCTCCTGGATCTCCACAACATAGGTAGGGCATGTTGTCTCCCCAGTATATACCTGTTGGGCCTGTCTGTTGTTGGGGTTTGAGTTCAGTTGAGCAGGCATCTAGGGTTGTCTTGGAGGAGCAGGAGGTAATGGTTTAGGTTGAGTTGGTGGTGGAGCCAAAATTGCGGGAGGAGTGTTGCATTAGGGTCTCCACCCCAGTTGAGGTGCATTCCACTTTGGTTGCGCCTGGGCATGAGAGAGAAACGAGTGAGAAGGAGGTTGAGTTTGGTATGGAGATGGATAAGACCACGGAGGAGGTGCGACCCAAGAAGGATGAGCAGGGGGACCCCAAGAAGGCATATGAGCAGTTTGGTTGGGGTGATAATAAGCTTGGGATGACCCTTGCATTCCCTACTGATAAGGTCTGGATCCATGAGGCCTCCTTTGGTTGAGGAAGTAGAAAGGTTCAGTAGCCACCTCGGTCCCTAGGTACATGGCTTTAAATCCAGGCAAGGTAGGGCATTGGTTGGTGGGATGGTCTTCCTCACACATGAAACATACCTCTACTGAGTGTAATGGGCACTCATTCTTGGGGTGCTTCCTTGTGCATCTAGGACAAAAAATGGCCAAAGTCCTCTCAGCTTCTTCTTTCTTTTGCTGAATTCGGAAGGTATTAAGTTGCATGGCAATGGTCTGTCTCATTTCGCTCTTAAGGTCTTCCATCTGGTTAGCAAACTCATGCATGGAGAGAGAGGTACTAGCTGAGAGATGATTCCCCCTACCTCTCTTCCGGACTGCCCTAGAATGGTTTCTAAACACGGTCTTTATGTCCTCATAAGGTAGTTGGTAGATGTCTCCTCCAGCCAGCAGGTTAAGGGTGTCCAGAAGGTCTTCAGGGACTCCTCAGAGCAGAACCAACTTCAAAGATTTCGGGTCAATTGTCCACCTGGCCCGTTTATAAGTGAGTTGGAACCTTTCCTCATAGTCTTCCAAAGATTCATCATTGCCCATGGTCATCTGAAAGATCTCTCCCTTAGTTTCCTTGGACCTATAGTAGTCTCTGTACTTGGCGTTGAAAGCTTGTTGCATTTGAGCCCAAGTGGTGATACTATTTCCAGGTAACCCCATGAACCAGCGTAATGCTGCATCCTTGAGGGTAGAGGGAAAGAGTTTCAGCTTCTGCTCATCCTCAGCATAGTCATAAGTTCGACAAAGGACAACAAACTCAAACAGGAAGGTATCAGGGTCCTCAGTAGTCAGACCATGGAAATGAGGTAGCCCAGAGGGACTCCCTTCTTTACTTTTATCAACCCGGTTGTTCGTAACAAACTTGGAAGCGACGATGCTATATGCACAAGTACTAGCTCTTGCCGCAGCTGTCACTTGGTCAGCTGGCACAAGTCCGCTAGTGGCTTAAGCCAACTTCTATGGGCTCTTAGAAGAATCTTTTAATTGATGGATGAAAGCTAACTCAAAGGAAGCTAATCTACTTGCGAAAAGAGATTGACAAACTCAAGGAAAATGTAAACCCTAGCAAACCCTAATTCTACCAGATAGTCCTACAAATGCAAAGATGAGGGTGCAACCTACTGAAAGATATTCCATTACTTCTATTAAGGTGAAAGACATGTGTTTTAAGTACCTTTGTCCTAAGAAAACATCTTTTTGTACTTTTTTGATTAAGTGTCGATTTTCACATGCATATGCTTGAACTATGCTTTACTGTGCAGGGGTGGATCAAGGAAGAGGAATGCCTGGAAATGGTTGGAAAGGCTCAGACAGGGTCTAAGGAGTCCTTGACACTCTTCCCGACAGTTTCACAAAGTTTGGCTATTTGGAAACCTCACTTGTGAGCTTCTACAGGAAGTCTGCAGGGGTTCTACAGGATGTTTCAGAATTTCTACAGGATGTTTGGAAATCGGTTTTTAGGAGATGGATGAGTGAGGGAAGGTGCATGGATGGATCTAAAGGTAGGATAGGGGTCTAAAAATGGCCTAAGAACTAGTGAGCGGATTGGTGAAGAGGTGTAGAAGGCTGACTTGGCTTGAAGAGGGCGAAGGCAATGATGAGTAAGGAGGTAAGGATTCATGGACAAAAAGGATAGATGGGGAACGAGAAACTTAGCTAAGAGACAGAACAGGTGGCTTAGATGATACTTTGGGTGGATTAATGAATGAAGAAGATGCCCTGCATGGTGTACCTTGATCAAATCAGCAAAGGCCTGCAAATGATCAAATCATGAACTAGTCTAGTCTAACCATCAACAACATAAATGAGCAGCAACTTTATTTGGGAAGAAAAACTTGTACACTATCTATGCAAAGAAACATTTCAGATGTCCAAACCCATGACTAATCTCTGCTAATAAAACAAGCACACTAACGATTGCATAAACAAGCAAACTAGTGTTTTTGTGAGGTAGCACTGTTTCCTCAATTCCAGCCCCAAATCCAATAAGGATGAGGAGAAACCAGGAGTGTGGTTGTCCCTTTTCTTGGAGGTTTTGCTGTTATTATCCTACCAAAGCACCTAAACCAATGTCATTCATAAACAATGATCTATTCCAGCAACATAAGGAAATCTACTTAACAGAAATATGTTCAAATGCATAAAGGAAAACAGTGATACATAAAGGAAAAGTAATAATATAGAAAGGAGGCCCTAGGCTCTCAGGTTGGGACCAACCCTGAGAGCTTTAGCTCCTACGAAAAACTTAGATTTGATAGGAAACCAAAATGCTTCTCATTATCCAAAAATAATCATAACAGTCATGCCAAAAATGGCTACAAAAGAACAAAATAGAGCTGCAACACTGAGGTGCAAAGTACACAATAGTTTCAAAAGTATTTTTATGAAGGCTGAGGCCTCAAAATTTATAGATCACGAGGGACCTAGCTGGCCTCCTCAATTTGTGGAACTCGGCTATCAAACTGTGAGTTAAACAACCCCTTTCTAAATGCTGTTTGACTGCCTTCTAGATTCGGTTTGGTGGTCTTTGGAGCTCGGAGTTGGGGGTGAAGATCCCGAGGAAGGGTCATTTAATGCCATAGGCAACCCCCCCTTCGAGTCCACACCTCAGGCTTGGCTGCCTTATAGCTCATGATTGCTTTGAATTTGCTCCAATATATGTCAAAAACTTGAAATAGACACGTGTTAACCACCTAGGAAAAGTAACTTCCCTTATTTGTACCAAAGACATAAACATACTAAAAATAATGCATAAACTATAGAAAATGATGGATTTGAACAAGGACTGAACAAGGAAAATTATGCCAAATGAGCCCAACAAGTTACCAATTTTGGGGCTCATCAAACAACACACTATGAGGAAACTTGGAAAGCATAAGAAATGCATGGGGTTCGAGATGAGGCTTACTACACAAACAGGTGAATATGAAATGGACCAGGTAATCTTGAATCTAGGTTCTGATGAAAATGTCCTACATAAGCATACCTTGGAGAGGATGGGGAGACCTGCATTACCATGGTCTTCTATTCAGCTGTGCATGGCAAATCAATAGAAGATTATTCCGATGGGGCACTTATATGGTGTAACGATGGACATTGAAGGTGCAAACACGCTCACTGACTTTGAGGTCATTGAAATAGTGTATGATAGTAACCCATACCCCACACTACTAGGAATTGGCTGGGCTACTGATATGAACAGGGTAATCAACTTGAAGAAGCGGAAGATGACATTTGAAAAGAAGTCGCTCAGGGATGTAATGCCATTAGACCATGTAGAAGGAGCATGTTATACTAAACTTGTTCAAAATTTCATGGAAAGTGACGATGATCTGGATTAGATATAAAAAATGACAGTGCAATATGAGGATTGGATCAATCCTACTATTGATGGATGAATTGTGTGGGATAAGGATAACTCTTACACCTCACATTCAGATGAAGAGCTTGAACACTAGCAGAATTGGTTGCATGAAGTATCTATGCTCCGATGCAATATGATAACCAAATCACTGTGGTGTGTCTCGATTGAGGTAAGAAATCTTCCACATTATGATGGCTTGACTGATGTGGAGTTGTTTTTAGATGAATTTGAATATGAAGTACTGGAACAACATTGGTTCCAGGAACTGGAATTGGCATTGCACACTACGCCTTCCCGTTGGTCGAGTACGCACAAAGAGAACTTTGTTGGATGGAATGAATATATGAGGATGATGAAATTAAGGTTTGGACATGCTAATACTTGGATAACAGAAAAATATAGTGGAAAGGATGGTCCACGCGATCATTTGGAATGATGGACTAAGGCTTTGGGAATAGAACCACAACCAAAATGGGTGCATATTTTCTAGCATACCTTAGAAACAATTCCAATGAACTGGTATCTAGAAATGGAGCTTCGCCATGGAATAGTTGAATGGTACATTTTAAGGGAGATTTTTCTATTAAATTTCAGCTTTGAGGATGGATTTGAGAGCATTGACAAAGTGCTCCAAGAGATAAAAGTGGCTATATTCAAAACACTGAAGGAATTGGTAAATTGGGCCCAACTAGTTTGGAGTATGTAGTTGTGCCATGTGGCAGAGTGTTATAATGTGATTGCTAAAGAAGAAGAAGAAGAAGAAGATCCATGAAATGTTACAATCCCAGAGACAAAAGGACAACATGAATTTTAGGAGGAAAAAAAACCTATTCATTATGCATGGCCTTTGCTATCAATTGTCTTAGTAGCATGGAGATTGTCAAAGGATAATCAGGTTCCCCCACAATTAGAAGATTTACAAGAGGCCGCGAAGTTCGCTTCACTGTGGGAAACAAATGACCTAAATAGGACCAACGAGTCGAAGATTTTCTAGATTGTAATGGAGATGGACCTTTGGATAGTCATTATTCAGCAGCCACAATTGTCCCCAACATTGTATGAGAAATTAAGGACCTTCGCGGAGTTCAAGGCCGATGTCCACAACATATCAATTAGGGAATAGAAGGACCCTAAGCTTACATGGAACAAGATGACATACTTAGTCATAGTGATTGATGTATAAGACATTGCGGGGAGTTGGAAAGTGAAGTGGCTCAAACCCATAGACCTTGATGCAAGTACCATCAAGGGTGATGAGAGCTCTGTTGCGCAGTTGACCACTGCACAAAAGCATAAAGAGGTAGCATAGAAGGCAACGTGAGCTCTGGTTGAGTAAAAGAGGAAAGAATCTACTGAAAAGGCAACTGTTGAAAAAGAATTCCCTATGAAGGAGTGTGCTAAGGCAGAACACACTGGTATAGAGGAAGTCAAAGAATCGGCTTCCCAACATACGGATGAGCAGAAACTATCAGGACAAGAAGGAGGTCATGGAGAGGAGAATAAAACTCCCTTCACATTAAAGAAGTGTGGAAAGGAGATTATTGTTGGGCCATGAAAGAAGCATAAATTATACAAGCAGATGTGCATCAATCTGATGGTCCTTATAGAAGGGGTTCTTAATGAGATCAGAGACAAGGTCAGAGATACCACAACAAAGTTGTGGTAGTAGTTTGAATAGAAATACATGCATATGATGGGGAGCATCCAGAAAGATTTGTGCAAGCTACAGATCCAGACCAGGAGGATTCAAGTGAGTGTTGGGCAAGCGAGAAGGGTGCAAGTGAGCTTGGTGCAAGGGAACAGGACAGTAGCAGAACTGGGGTGGACTCTGGACCTCATAATCATGCCTTTACCAGAAGGATCAGTCTGTGTGGAATTTGAAGAAGACCGTTTTGTGTTGAGCACAGTTAAGGACATGGGGGTGAAGTTGGCTGTGATGCCACTTCAGACCCTCCATGCACTGCATCAGGGGGTTTTAAAAAAGCTAAGGATTAGAGAGAAGTAGATCCTTGCAGTCATAAGTGAATTTAAGGTAAATAATGAGCATATGTTCACGGAGAAAGCTCAGGCACTGAGAAAAGGAGGAACTGCAATTGCAAAGTCAAAGCCAAGAGACAACAATAGAGTAGGTGTGTAAGACAGTTCTAGAATTAAACATCTCAAAGGATTCTATAGCTACAGTGGAAGTCAGAAAATTGGCTGCTGCAATCTGCACGTTGAAGGATGAAATAGGCAAAGTTACCTTTGATTTTAAAATGAAGATCTCAGAGCTATAGATGAAGTTGCATCTAACCACTTCGCGAGAGGTCCAAGAGCAACACAAAGCAATGATTAGAGAAAAAATGGGCACATTAGATACCAAAGTCATAGACTTAGTAGTGATGTTTGATCAAGCCATGGAGTTGTGGATGAACTTACAGGGGGACCCAAACTTGGAGAGGATGAACACAGATATCAGGGAGACACAACGCAAGTATGATGAAATCTAAGTGACTGCCACAATTGGGCACTAGCCCAACACCTCACATGATTTCAGGAAGGTAATCAACTGCAATCACAGATTGAAGAGTTATAGAGGAAAGAGGCCCTTCTCAAGGCCAGAATACAACCATGGGTCGAGGAAGCCTATCAGCTTACTCTGTCACTTCAGGACAAGTTAAATACACTATTGTAGACACAGAGAATGATGTGCCTCATAATAGAAGGCCCAACGAGAGAAGTTGGTCGAGGAAGTGCAGCAGGCTACAATGCAGAGTTTTGTTGATGTATCAGCATTGCAGGTCAAGTTCAATAACCTTCACAACAAGATAGAGACATCGATACTATAGGACCATCAAGCCTCCACGTCCCTTCATTATTAATCAATTTATAAAACCACTCATGTACTTCATTAGGGAAGAAACAGAATAATGTGTCAACCTCATCTGTGTATAACAATATCTGCAACCATTGCTCCTTGGATAACTTAGGGCTCCTATTATCTTGAGCCGTGAATGCATTCACATTTTGATCAAGCCAATTTTCAATCTCTTTCTTTGTAGGGAACCATTTACCACACATCCCTTAGCTAGATCTTGATCCCGACAACAGAACCATTTGTTGGCTTAAGGGGACATGACCCCTGTTCAGAATTGTTTGTGCCAACCAACAAAACCCTAACTACTGGCCCTTTCAGCAACAACCTGCATAATGCAGGATGCGGTCTCACCTGAAGTAGTATTAGGGATGCTAGAACCAAGTTTATGTATCCAAAGATGATGTGATGAGTGATATTAGTCCCTCATGGTTTAGATCTGTCTTCGGGTGACTGTAACTCTAACGAAGTGGCTTCTAGACCTTCGCATAGGTCTGTGATCAGACTTTAGGGACTTAAAAAGAGAAAACTATTCACTTTCACACACTAATTAATAACCCTATATCTGCCTTCACATAGAGCTATCCAATTCATCAGAAATCATAAAAAAATAAACCCTTATCTTCGCAAAAATAGATAACGATTCAGGTCATGCATAAATATTATAGATTCAATAGATTCACATAGAAATTACTCATTATTCCATGAAAAACATATCATTGAGCGGAAGAACATAACATGAACATAATTAAGAATAATACTCAAAGAGAAGATATTTCTCCAAAATCAACCTTTATTAAGTTTCAAAATTCAGTTACAGACTTCTCCACCCTACGCACTTAGCTGCAGGGGTCTGCGCACTCAGCTGCAGACATACCAAGGGCTCCTGCACACTAAGCTACATGAGCCTTCCCCTTTTGCCTGAGTGCAGGAAGCAAAGCCTTCCTGTCTTAGCACTTGCACAAACAATCTCTATCTTGACTTAGTTAATTTTCTACTACTTCTTAGACTCGTTATGACTCAACTATATATAGCATTCTTTCTTACAATACCATGGTCTATAAACCATGGATGAGTCTCAAAAACTGACCTATCACTTACCCAAACAAGGGGCTAAAGCCCCTTTTTCTCCTATCTAATTGTGTGCTACACATCCACATTTCACAGAGACTTTATATTCTTTACAAAACTTTTAAAAATAGGTTAACTAACCCCAAAAATGACCCTGGGGACCCTATCACAACACACCATCTATGCCTAACACTGTATATGTAATATTCACACAACACTGTCTATACTGTACTAAACACATATTTCATTAAATTTTTTTTAAAATAGTGAATCTAGAATTTACAAATAACAAAAAAGATCAATTCTAGTGATATCTTTGTAATATTTTCTCTCCAATTTTAATGAAATTTGTGTTACTATACATAACATTGCATAACAACATGTACACACTATATATATACACAACACTACATGTGCACAACATCACAAATGCAACATGTATGACACATACATTATATGCATAGTGGTAGCAGTCCATATACAAAACCACACTGTCTCTACCAAGCAACCTTAGTTCCAATGTCTTTCCACCATTCATGCTTATCCTAGCACGCCGCACATCACATTGTTTTCATTTCGCTGATGTATCTCTCAGCATTAACTTGTCCATAACATAAACATAGACATACTATAATCACATAATATCAATTCATATGTACATGATACTGACCTCAGAGATCTGTTAGGCTACTCTTCCCACTTGATTCCTCATGAACCAGGAATCCCTTCATGCCATTCACCTACAAAAGAAATCATTCCTCCACAAGAAAGATTCATGATGACCCTGTCAGACGGTAACATAGATGCAAATATACATACATATACATAACATTAGCACAAAGCAATCATGATCTCATTAGAAAACTACATACCTAAATATATACATGTATACACATATATACATTTGCACAATCATGATCACAACATAATTACCCAATATCATAAGGTCAAGGTTAATGGAACTTCCTTTATCTGTGCAATGCATGTACAACATCAAGAACAACAATTCCAAACTTAGCTAAGGCATATGACATCTCAAATATATTTACTTCACCTTTCCTAATTACTTTTCTCATGACTATCTTGCCATCGTCCATTTACACCAATGGACCCAACCAATCCAACTAGTTTTTATACACTTGCCTTCAAATTCACTTATACATGCACTAAGCTTAATCTAGGCTTTACATCACCTATTGGGTATTGAAAAAGTCTCCTTGAACTCTATTAAATTCCTCCTTCCCCAACCAATTCCCAAGATTCTTAGAAAAATAAAGGTAAGACCGAGAAGAACACAAGAACAAACACATGGAAAACCAACAACAATATGACACCACAACCAAAGTAGCGTGATCATACACTAGACATAACAAAACTGAAAATCAAGTGAAAGAAAGTGACAGAAGGCTAAGAGAACAATACTAACCACAGACACCATGACTCAATCCCCATGGTTCCCATTTCTTCTAAGGGAAAGCTCAATCTAAGCCTTGTTTTAGATTTCATCCCAATCTCCTTTTTCATGCAATCCCTTGCATCATATTGCCATAAACACATAAATTTTGGTGCTTAAATAAACATAAAAATGCACCAATTACCTTGTGATTGGACACATCCATGCCATCTCTTAAGGGACTCCAATTCCCTTGATAGATCCACCTATAACTAGAAACTAGTTTATGTACCTGTCACATCACCCAACTGCTAGTTATATAAACAAATCAGCTATTACCTTGTCACGCTAATACCAAGCATGTTCTTGCAATGTTTTACACATGTCAACCACCTGTTCCAAATATCAAGACAATCATATCTATCAATTTGAAATAAACCTTTACTAAGACTAACCATCATGTCATAATCCATAGTTAATTCATAGCCATTAGACACAATGTTACAAGTGTCACCTACTAAACTCAAGTACATATCAACTATCTCAACACATATGTGTTAGTACAATAATCTTAAAACACGATCGTTTGAACACACACTCATATTACGCAATTCAACAAACAATCAACCAACTTGCAAACATACCATGTTAAATAAATCAACTAGACGACATAATAGACACCAAACATTCAAACACCAAATATAAGAAATAAGAAAACTCATACTTGAATGTATCTCATGGGAGGCTATCTTGTCCTCAAAATCAATCAAGATTAGAATGATATAGCTTTACAACGTATCAACTAAAACATAAATAAGGTCATGATATCCATAATAGTAACTTTCTAACATTTTCACATCATAAACTAATAAACAATTATCATTCATGCATAATAATCACATTTGCACAGGCAGTCTAGATTAGTATAACATAATATCCCATCATATTAACTCATACATGAATGTCATAACCCTAACCATTTGCATGGACCAGTCCAACTTAGTACACTACATATAAAATCAAGGTCTTAATGTAATAACCCTAATCATCAATTTTACTAGCATATAACAAAAACAAGTTATATATCATTC
>APFE030828934.1:0-49636 GCA_000404065.3 Pinus taeda | reverse complement strand
TCCAGTGATCCTCCATACTACCTGCCTAATCAACATTCAAATAATCATGCAGTTTCATATTTTCAATAGTGTATCTCAATCCATGAGAGATTGTGTCCTGAAGACATCTCATAAGATTCTTGGCACCAATCTAGTGAGGCTCAACCAAATATGAGCTCACAAGGCTAACTACAAAACATATGTTCAAACGGAGGTTCACCGAGAACATCAACGCGAATGAGTTTTTGAAACTTAGAGGCATTTCCCAAATTTGGTCCAACATCACTACCATATAACTTCTGAAAGTTAAGATCCTCAAGGTAGTCACAGGCTTGCAGTCCATCATACCAAATCTTTTCAGAATATTCACCACATATTTTGCTTGAGATAGGAAATTTTCCCTTGGCTTCTACCACATTTCATCAAGTAGCTATCGATCCTCTCACACCATGTTCGGGGTGCTTGCCTCAACCCATGGAGAGCCTTCTTCAACCTGCATACAAGAGATTTTCAATCATAAATCTCAAATCCTTTGGGTTGTTCCACATAGACCTCTTCTTTGATCGAACCATGCATGAACATGGTCTTGACATCCATCTATTGTAGGTTCCATCCATGTGAAGCCACAAGGGCTATGATCAAGTGGATGGTTGTATATCTAGCAACAGGTGTAAATATCACATCATAGTCTATACCTTCCTTCTGGGTGAAACCACAAGCAACAAAATGAGCCTTATACTATTCCGTACTTCCATCTGCTGCACCTTTATCTTGTAAAGCCATTTTGAAGTAACAATTGTCTTGTCTTGGGGACTGGGAACTACTTCCTAGACATCATTCTACATAATAGACTCATATTCTTTGGTCATAGCATCCTTCCATACTTAATGCTTGATGGCATCTGAGAATGATGAAGGCACATTTTATATGATCGTGCTCATGATGGTCAGGTATCCCTGATACCTGTTACGTTTCTTACTTTCACGGAAGGTTCCTAGGGGTGCAGCATGACCTTTAGCATCATCAAGTATCCCCCTAAGCCATGAAGGCCTCTTCCTAAAAGGGGAAGGATCAAGTGGATAAATAGGATCCATGGGTTCCTCCACATCAGGGATTGTTACATTATCTACCCATAGAGACAGCTTCCACAATCATATGGTTCTTCCTTTCCGCCACACCATTCTGCTCAGGAGTATGTGGTGTAGTAGTCTTCCTCTTAATGCCAGCCTCAAATATGCCTGAGTGAACGAACTGTAAGATATCGGAGGTCTTGCTTTGGCTTAAGGGTAATGCTCCCCTTTTGAGCTTTCCTTTGGCACATCTTGGACATACACCTTCTTTCTCTACTTGAAATTCGGGCATCCCTGTCACCATTTGTCTTACACCAAGTAGAGCTTTATAATGAAGGGGGGGAAAACCTCTGATCTCAAAGTTTGGACTAAAGAGATGTGTCATAAGACATGACACCTTGCGTACTTCCATTGACCTGATGTAATGAATCAACATGAAACCCAAGAGTAAAGGCATCTTTAACATTATTTTTCCATATACGTACCTTGCCATCACTGAAGGTTACCTTGTAGCGTTTGTCTTCCATTGTCGAGATGGACACCAAGTTCATTTTGAGGTCAGGTGCATTTAATACATCCTGGAATTTCTAGCCTTCTTGAATGGTTGTCATCTTCCTTGATTCCCAGCTCTCCTCTTACCTGCTACTGAATTTTTCATTCCTTTGATTGTCGTTAGAGTGATTTTGATAATCGTCCCGGTGTGAGTCCTTTCTATTAGGGCACTCCCTTGCATAGTGACCTGCTTTATCACAGATGTAACATCATCCTTTTTTTCCACCCTTAGGTCTAGCCTTTCTTTTTTATTTAGTCTCGAAATTATTTCTTTTCTTAGCATGAGAAGAAAAGGTAGCAGGACGACCTTTAGGCATGGCCATTTCTTGCTCTTCTACCCTTGTTTCTTCTTGAATGCATCTAGTCATTAATTCCTCGAAACTAGGAATTATATTATTGTTCAAAAGAGTAGCCCTAAGCACGTACCATTTGAATGGTAATCCTCCAAGAGTCATGAGTGCCATTTCTCTGTTAGTAATAGTCTCCCCAATAGATAGGAGATCGTTCTTGATCTTTGTGATTCTTAAGAAGTATGCTAGCATACTCTCATCTTTACCCTTCTTGATTTTCCTGAGTTTATTTCTAAGAAACAAAACTTGGTTTGCATCATTAAATTTAAATATACTCACCAGTCTACCGTAGATTTCCTTGGAGGTGTCAATAGAGTTCTAGATGATCTTATTTGTTTTGAATTCTCCATTTTTCCATTTGTTCCAGGCAACAGCAGATGCATTTGATGGAGGCTCAACAATATTTCCTCTTACATGGTCCAACACTCCTTGAACTTCTAGGGTTAGATCGATAGAAATCTTCCATCTGTGATAGTCAGCTTTCTCATGGAGCTTGACTTTGGCAAAAAGAGTGTTGAGGAACCCATAGTTCTCTTAGGATAGCCTTGCCAATCTTCTCTTCGATGATTGCTCTTGCTCTTGCTCGGGCTTTGTCTTCACCTCAGCTCTGATACCATGTTGAGTTATGGTATGTTCTATACTTTTAACAATTTACCTTTTTTCTTATTATATTCCACATATTAACAATCACATGTACATAAAGTAAAGTGCAGATAGAACATTAAATGATTGACAGAAAACAAGCCAAGATAAGAGACACAAGATGTGGCGGCTAGCCAGGGACAAACCCCAAAATGTGTGGGGAAACCCTTTGATCAAATCTTATTTTATCTTCAATAATTCAACAAAGAGAAATAGTACAATAAATCAGCAATAGCAAACTCTATATCAGCATCATCAACATTAGCGGCTTCATCTTTAAAATCTAGGGTAGTCGATATCTCACAAACTGACCATCGGATCAGCTTGATTCTACCACCAAAAGTTGCAGCCTTCAGAGGAGGTTCAAATGAACCTATAGCTTAGTTTAGATGAGGATATCTTCTAGTCCACGCCGTTCAAACTTCACTTTTGTAGTTGTATCTTCAGATTCCGTAGCTTCCATCAAATTAGGGTAGTCGATATCTCACAAACCGTCCGTTGGATTGACTTGATTCCACCACCAAAAGTTGCAGCCTTTAGAGGAGGTTCAGATGAACCTATAACATAGATTAGAATAGGAGGTTTGATGGTCCATGCTGGTCAAATTTTGGATCTGTAGTTGCGGTTTCAGTTTCAGCAGCCTTTGGCTTCACATGTGTGAGAGAGAGACCCTTTTCTGCATAGTAAAGAAGAGACTCTTTTCTGCGCAGTAGAGAAAGAGAGATGTGATGAGATGAGTGAGTGCAAATGAGGAAAAGTCCTTCTATACTTATACACAAAATTGATTTTTGAATAGATGCGACTGTTGGGCTTCTGAGCCTACATGAGTTGTAGGTTGGCTTGATAATAATTCCATAATCAAAATAAATTTATATCTCCATAAATACTTATCAGAATGGGATGATATTTAAATCAATCATACACCTCTCGATGAGAGGAATCTAATAAAAATATTATTAGGCATGAATAATATGACCCACATGAAGTTTAGCCCTAGTCGGCAATTTTAACAATATGTAACCATAACATCAATAGAATGAAAGGCATACACATAACCATAATTCATATAACAATCCTTAACCTACACACTTGCATTCCCAACATACAAACTTGTATGATGACATGCCCTTGCCTTGACATCCAATGCTACAACTTCACTTTAATGATCTACATCCCTTGCTCTATCTCAACCAACACATTAGCATCATAACATACCAATAGCACCATGATGACCTAATTACATACAATGACCTCATGCACGAAAACCTTCACCATGACAATGCATTCCTAACAACATATAGACAGATACATTCATAACAAATTCATAACTGACATGCACTCATGAAAATCACATCCAACAACAACACCATCGACATCCACATGGTGACATAAACGCCACAATGACCACCACCGTGCATACACAACAATTACATAATCCACAAACATATGGACACATATGCAACCGACATGTATGCATGATAAACACATTCACCTTAGGAGAGTGCAACCATGCTCTGAGACCACTTTATAACCACCATCCTCCCACATCTACCCAAGTAACCATCCAACTAGGGTAAACATGTGACAATAGGATACTATGATATGATTCAACCTCCTTGGTTACTGTAAGGAGATGGAATCGATGGAAACATATCAACCATACCTTCCACACCAACAATAGCACTCCTAGGAGGTGTTCCAACCACTCAAGCATATGAGGATAGGACTAATGGATCATTCATGCATATGAGGACAGGACTAATGGAGCATATGGCAATAGATATCCTGTTATACACAACTTTGATATCTGACATAATGAGAGATGGCAGGTTATTGGACACTTTGAAAAGGAGGGGCGATAAGTACAAGTATTATTCTAGTTCTAGTTCTGATAGACATCATGATCATCATGGCTATCATCCTTATAGGAGGAATGATAGGGGATACTTACCAGATTAATTCAAGAAAGAAAAATGACCTACTTTTGATGGAGATGTGAAGAATCCAAAAGATGCAAAGGCTTGGATACTTGGGATGAAAAAATTCTTTGAGTTACATGAGTGCACAGATAACATGAAGGCCAGAATAGTTATCCTAGGCTTGAAAGGTAAAGAAGACATCTTGTGAGAAGATGTTAAGTGGGTTAGAGACATCAGTACATATGACTTGAGCTGGCAGGAGTTCAAGTGACCTTTCAGGAAGAATTACTTGTCAGAAAGGTAATATGAAAGTAAGCAAAAGAATTTTATGAGTTAAAGATGGGATCAATGATAGGAAAAGAGTACACGACCAAGTTTCTGGAACTATTGAGGTGTGTACTGTATCTTACTAATGAGAAGACTAAAGTTCAAATATTTGTCAGTGGTTTCCCATTAGCATTTAGAGATCTGATTGAGTATGATGAACCTAGGTCACATAAGGAAGTTATTGTGAAATTCAGGCATTGTTATGAAAAATAAAAGCATAAGAATGAATCTTAGCATGGACAGAAAGGAAAAGACAAAGGTAAATGTAAATGTCATCCTAAGAGGTCAAGACCTCAGCATGTAGATGAGAATGAAAATTTGGCACTGTAAAAGATATTTAATTCAACTAGACATGGACATATGCTATGGGGTAAAATGCACGGTGTATGGAGAAAGAAAACTATCATCAAAGGCCTTCCCGGGACCTTCGACATACTGTAAGATTATTTGTAGAAGCTACCAAGTTATACACATGTTCATCTATCAAATATAAGTTAACAAAGTATGGAAAGAGGATTACCTCAAGTCTCCTTCTAGATTTGTTTGGAGATGGCTATGTAGCCAAGAAGAACTCCCTCAAAGCTAGCTCCATATCAATTCTTGCACAAAGGAAAGGCAAACACAATCACAACATACAATATTGAAAACTAATATGAAAATTCACAATGATCATCTATTTGCATACAACTAAACCACTCATCTACAAGTATTGAAATGAACAACTCAATGAACAATGTTACCAACACTATGGAGTAGGGAACATAAATGCAGTTCTATATTTATAATGGAAGAGTGATTACAACCATCCATTGTATCAGTGTTCCGTTGCCCCTTCTTCTTGTCTCTCTCTCTCTTTCAGCTCACTTCTTCAAGTGTATGACAATTCACAACAGCTTAGTGTGCTATCCTTTCAAATGCTTTCACCCTTTTCACAATAACCCTCACCTTGCTTATATAGCAATCGAGTTAGGGTTGCCAAGATCCTCCTAGAGTTCACTAGGGGAAAAGCAATGAGCTTGCTTCACTTTTCAGCTCTTTCCCATTTGCCTTCTTTTCTTAGATTAGAAATCCTCCAGATATCTTGATTTTGGATGTTTCCTTACTTTTGTTGAGCAAATTTAGGGATAAATATCTAGATATTTGTGAGTCAATTCATTGGCTTGACCCATTGAACTTCCCTTAGTTTCATTAATGCTACCCCTTCACTAGTAACAAGAGTTAGTGGGGTCACTAATGCTCCGTTAGGCTTGGTAACAAGCTTTATAAAGTAGGTTCTCAGTGTGCAACCAACGCTAATGTGGAATCAAGGCCTACAATTGTGGTCTTTGCTTCAGTCATCATGTCTTTCACCTCTGAGTTGATGAGGAGGTCATTTTGTTGTATAACAGATGCCCCCTAAAGTATGAGATCAGAGGTAGAGACGATGGCCAAAATCCTTTACTAAAATTGTAATTTTTCCTGTCAAAATTTGTAGAGAGGGAGAAGCTTCAGGCAGCAAGGAAAACCTGAGACAACACACATATATAAAACTACTAAAATCATGTCCTAAGTTGGGTATTCCCATGCTCAATAGCTATCTCAGAGTAATTTTCTCCAAAGAGATATAACAAGGTTGGCTGCTGATAAGCATAATGAGGATCCAGTGTCATAATAGAATCATCCTAAAACAATTGTCTCCAAAAAACAATATCTGTAGCCTAGGAGAGGAAACAAGGCTGAATGATGCAAGCCTCTAACCAAGGTCCTGATTTCCGCTTCACTGAACAACATAGATTGCTACATGTGAAAAATATGTGTTGATGTTGAGCATGCACAAAATCATTTGATTACTAGTCAATAATGGAGACCATTAACAGATGTGAGGAAGGCCACTGATAATGATGATAGTCTCCACAATGCACAGTACAAACTAGCGAGTTTGAAAGATTTCTTTGCCATCAAACACTCGTAGAATCACTTAACCAGGAGCCAAGAATGAGAACCCCTGATCAAACATAAGGTAACTTGCCACTAATGTCTGCAAGTACCAAGGCACTAAATGTGTTTCTAGGTTATCTTCCTAGATAGAGTGCTGAATTCAATAGGAAGAAGCCTATCAAAAGGTAGGAAATGATGTGCCCTACATTAATCGACACGAAACGGGAAAAGAATGATTTTGTTTTTTAAGGAATCTTTTGAGCATTTGGGTATAAACAACAAAGGGCATGATGAAAGAATATGTTTGATCGGTTGATGGAGGAAACAAATGGGTAACCCTTGAACAATAGAAGGCATGACAACGGTTTTAACTAGACAGCACTAGACTCATGAACACTACAGAGTGTTAGGATCAAAGACGCAATTACATCAGGTTATAATGGCTAAAACTCATAGCATGGTAGGGTTCATATTGAGAGGCCATCAAAAGGAAGGTTTCTCTGAGGGAGTGCCATGTTCAAGGGAACGATTACTGCCAAACCACACTTTCTAATACGAAATATAGTTGTATTTTCCACTTTCCCTGTCTAATTAATTTAATGAGTCCAGATGGGTAAACTCATCGACCTTTTCATGTTTAAAGAGTTTGAAAAGAATCACAAAAATAACGACTCTTTGCCCTATCTGATTAGTTTAATGAGTCCAGACAGGCAAACTCATCGACTTTTTCATGTTTTAAGAGTCTGAAAAGTATCATAAAAAGAACGACTCTATGTCTTGTCTGTGTAATTTAAAGAGTCCAGACTAGACAACTCAGTGGTCTTTTCATATTTAGAGAGTCTGAAAAGATCGTAAAGAGAGACTCCACGGTGGTCCCTTTGTCATAGTTGTTAACCAAGTGCGACAAAAGTTTAATAGTATACCCAAATCGGTTACGTTTTTGTAAGTTAATCTATTGAACCTGGATAAAGAGAAACCTATTTTCAATAGATGTTGACCTCATTTTGTTACGATTACGAGGCGAAGGACTAAACTCATTTTTTGTCGTGAATTTTTAATGAGTCACGCGACGACAAACTCAATACCTTCATCAAAAATTTTAATGAGTCAAATGAAGAAAACTCAGGGTATCTCTTTTAGTTTAGTGAGCAAGAAAAATAGGGGAAAAAATGGATCATCTCTTCTTCATAGTTTTATGAGCTCAAAGAAGGGGAAAAACTTGGGGATTTTTTGATTTAAGAGCGAGAAATGGTCCCAAAAAAGAAAGTGCTCTTGCTACTGCTGTATATTTTTAACGAGCCCAATAACAAAAACTCGGTATTTTCAGTTTAACGAGTGAGAAAAGTACCTAAAAGAATGCTCGGGTCATCTTCATCAAGTTTAACAAGCAGAAAAAATAAGCTTGGGATTTTTTCAGTTTAAAGAGTGAGAAAAAAGTGCCTAAAAATAATGCTCTTTTGGTCTTTTTTAGTTCATGAGCTGGAAAAAGATAAAAAAAGAGTTGTTCAGAGCATCGTTGTATGGATTTAACAAGCACAACGATGAAAAATCAGAGATGTTTCTATTTTTTAAAGAGCAATAAAATATCACAAAAATTTCTCTATTGAGAATTGCATAAAATTACAGAGCATATGAGTAGTGCAATACTAGGCATAATGCTTCTTTAGGTAGAGCCCATTTCGGGGCTCCTTGAGTGGGACTCCTTCCTAGTCCTGTAATTCATATTCCGCTTTTGCGAGGACTTTCTTGACGATATAGGGACCTAGCCATAATGGTTGGAGAGTGCTTGCCCCCAAGAGATCGTGCTTTTGATCATAGAGTAACACAAGGTCACCCCCTTGGTAAGAACGAAGCTTAACTTTTTTGTTGTATTGGGATTTTACCCAGCGCTTGTGAGCTTCGAGTGCTAGTTCGGCATCTCGACGAGTTTCATCCAGCTGGGCAAGGTATAGTAAGCATTCTTCTTCGACAGTAGTGCCAGGTAGGAGTTCAATGGCTAGTTTTAGGGAAGGGATCTAGCACTCAATGGGTAGAAATGCTTCTAGGTCGTACACCAATTGAAAAGGTATGAAGCATGTGGAAGTATTTACTGAAGTTCAGTATGCCCATAACGCCGAATATAACATTCGGTGCCAATTAGTTTTATGGTTTCCTACCAACCTTCAGATCATGGTTTTCAAGACGTTGTTTACGGCCTCTACTTGACCATTAGCTTGGGGATAGTAGGAGGATGATTGATCCTGATGGAAACCAAGTAGCAACATTAAATCAGACATCATATGGTTCTTGAAGTGAGATACATGGCCTGTAACGATTGTGTTGGGTACACCAAAACAATAATAATGTGATTGAATAGGAATAGCACCGCAGTTTTTCCATTGGCACTGTAGGTAGGAAGGGCTTTGGCCCATTTCATGAAATAGTCCACAGATACGATGATATAGTTGTATCTAGTAGAGTAAACAGGATTACAAGTGATGAATTCTATCCCCCATTTGGCAAAAGGGCCAACAAAGACTACTGGGTGAAGTAGGGCTAGAGGGGCGCGCATTTTCTTTGTGAATATTTGACAAGGATGGCATTGCTGGACGGCCTTGACACAATATTTGAATAAGGTCAGCTAGTAATAGCCTGTGTGCAAGATTTTTTGTGCAGTGGATATGCCAGAAAGATGACTACCACATGCCCCAGCATGGCAGTCATCTAAAACATGCTCCACCTCTTCATGAGTGAGGCAAAATCGAAGAACTGTATCCGCACCATGTCGATATAATGTATCGTTAATCACTAGATAGTGTCATGCTTGGTGACAGATGCGATGACGGTCACCGGTCATGAGTTTGGGGCATAACTGTTGCACTTGGAGGTAGACAAGATGATGCAGGACCATCAAGACCATTTTTCATTTGTAAATATGTGAAAAAAGGGGGGTGTGACAATTTTTAATATTTTATAGATTAAATTGTTATTTTTAATAAAATAGGAGATAATTATGAAAAGTGAGTATTATGTAAATATTCTTTTTCTAAATAAAAGGATATGAGAGAAATAGTTTAGGACCAAAATTTGGGATAGGATTTCTATGTATGGGATTAGTTGAGAAAATAAGGGGATGAGAGATTTTTCTAAGTATTAATTTAGAAATTAGTTTCATTAATTATGGGTGAAAGAGGATCCTTAGGGATTCAAGAGTGATTTTAGGATTTTTGTTGAGAAGTTGAAGGGATTGAACTTAGATTAAATCATTCTAAATTTTATAAATTATCAAGCCTAAAAGGCATTGAGAGGGGGAGAAAGTGTGGGAATGAGAGTAGGCTTGAACAATAAGGCTGTAAGCCTTCAACAAGTTGTAATGGCCACAACTGTTGAATATCTGGCCATGAAAAAAGTTTGTAAGTATTTGTATGATAAGTGTGGTTTTTAAACATTGAGTGTTTATTTTCTCAAATTGTTTTGTTGAGTCATGCGCACTTGTATTTGGATGTGTTTATGAATTCAAAGGCGTGGAATGGTATACAATGATGATGGATCATCTGTTTATTGTGAACACTCATATATAAGTATGTTGGAATGGCACTTAATTGGAATCTGATGTATATTTAGTCTCTGAAGTTGGGTTTATAAAATTCAGCGAATCGATGTTCGATTTCACACTTGGCTCTCTGAAGGAATAATATACACAGCACAAATAAAGCGAAGCCCATTATATTATTTTGAAGTTGCAATTTATAGTGAAAAATTCCCATTGTATACATTAGAAATGGTCAAAATTTAATCTGCAACTAAAGATGGTGTAGAACGAAGGACGAAGATGGTCGAGTCTCGTTTTAAGGGAAAATTGGGGCCGAGCGCGTGAAAAGCAGGCCCAAAAGATTGGTGGAATTACGTCTTGATTCGGCCAATTTCCTCTGCAGTATAGCGTACAATGTTCGCCTGTATGAATTGAGCCCTCGAAGGTTTGTATATACTGGAATTTGGAATGCAATATTGTAAGTATCCGTGAAATTGGCTCAGAAATCCTCAAATAGGGGTTTCATTGCAAGAACTCCAGTGCATCGGTGCTTTATGGTTTGAGATCTTGAAGTTAGACTTCATACAAGGTCGTACGAAATCTGATCGTGACGCGTCATAAAGCGAAGACCTTTTAAATTAAGTGAAAGCATTCATATGGGATTTTAATGGTTCAATAATGTTAAGTTGTTGAAAAAAAACCAAGGCGCATTTGTTGTTGAAATTTGATTGTATGTTGGTGATGGAAATGAGGAGACCAGATTTTTTTAATCTCATATAGGTGATCATTTGAAGGTTAATGAAAAGGTGCATGTGTTTCCAAGCTTTGGTTGGAAATTTTTTTAAACCATAAATGAATGAGATGGCTTCCACAAATGGAAAGGACTTGAAATTGCCTAGCGTGAAGTTTGTTAGGTGGTTGTGATGAATCTGTAGGCTGATATGCACATGAGTTTAAAGATTCTGGGTATTACAGGGTAGAGACTTGCATCAGGTGGTATCAGAGCAGGAATGCTTTGTTGAAGAAGTTTTTTTTTTTTGAATAAGTACAGTTGAGAACTAAAGTGTGTTTCTTTGAATGTGTGATGAATGATTGAAAGGAAGATCAGATTTTTAAATCTGATATGCAAACTACACAAATGTAGTGAAGAAGATTGCAGAAGTGGAAAGAAGACAAGATCATGCAAGATCTTAAAGGTGAGATGATTTTTTTGAGTTGAAATTTATGATTGAAGTTTATGGTTGCAGAGAAGATGATGGCAGTGAACCTGGCATTCAGCTGAAGGCTGGATAGGGAGGACAATTGCATTGTCCTGAAGAGAAAAGTGAGTTGAGGAGATAGCCTAGAGAGAGCAAAGGAGTGCTCAAGAGGTTCCAGAGGCAGTGAACCAATACTTACCAAAACACTGAGTGAGGAGAGCTTGGTGAGGTAAGTGGCAGCAAGAGAGATTGTTATTGCAGAGGCTAGTACAACTCATGGTGAGTGATAAACTCATGGAGAAGATGATCATGGAGGATCAGAGAAGAGGTTCAGAGAAATGCCACAGAAATGAGATGAGTGCATAAGTTCAAGAAATAGAGATTGCAGTAATAGAAGTACAATTGTAGGTACTAGAAGAATGGCTGCAAGAGCATGAAGACCAGAATAGAAAATGGATCTTTCCACTGAAGGGAAAGAGAGTGATTTGGTGACAATTGTAGAGGAGGTTGAGACAAATTGTGATTGCCTTGCTGAAAAAGGGACTTAGAGTTCTTGAGCTAGAGATGGATTTTGAAGATTCCACACGCAGATATGTTCAAAGGAAAATGTTGGAGGAAGCAGTCAAGACTAAAACGTTTTGTGGTTTTAAAACTGATGAGTTGTGTGTGTTTGCAGGTACAGTACAAGGAGATGAGCAAGCTTTAGAGTTTGTTCAGGAGAAAGAAGAGTTGAATCTGAAGGTTGTTCAGATCGATGCTGAGATAGCGAGATCTCAGAAGGAAATTAAGACAGAGGAAGAATAAAATGATAAGTACTCTAAAAAATAAAGCAGTGATGCTTTTGCTGTTACAGTACAAGGAAAAATTCTTCTGGATGTTGAAGAAGAGAATCAGTCTGAAGCGTAGATAAGGGAAGTAACAGCTAATACCATTGAACATTTTGTACAAACTGAAAGTTTATGTATGAATGGAGGTGATGATGATATGCTTTAGCAATGCTACAGAGAAATTGCATTGTTAGAATATTTGTTGATGAATTCAGAGTATGATAGAAAGGTTGCAGCAGATGAAAGAGTTCAGTACAGTGAACGAGAGCAGAACGACATCTTGGAGATAGATGGAAAGAAGGCGAGACTAGTTGATAGTCTCATGGTAAATGCAAATCAGCATACTGATATACTAAGAAGGAACTTAGAGTAGCATACTGAAGTGTTGCTAGGGAAAGCTGAGGAGAAAGCCAGTGAAGATTTGCTGAGTCCTGAAGAAAACTTTGGAGCTGCTACAGTAGTACAAGATGAAGCTACAGTATTTGCAAAACTTGATTGGATTGCCACAATCAATCAAGATGATAATGGACAGTTACTGAAGATGGTTGAAAGAGAAGATGGAGATTATGCTGGAGTTAAATTGCAACATGTTGATGAAATTGCAGATGATGAGGAAAGGAATGTTGCAAAGGGATAGGAAGTTTGGGAGGCCGCAACATCTATAGTGACAGCTACAGCAACATGTAGGGTGACATTTATGGTGGCAGCTGAGGCAACACTGACAATAGCAATATCTATGGGGGCACTGAAGCCTTATGTTTTTCATTCTAACAATTGTTTTATGAGTACAGGTCTTATTGAAGATGTTGGAGAAATTATGTTAGACAAAGAAATTGAACTGATGACGTGGATGATGATGAAAGTATCCTGGAAGAGGCCAGTAGCAATAAAACAAAAGGAAAGCAGCAAAAGAAAGACAACAGAAGATTGTGAAAGCCTAGTTAGTGGAGCGATGCAACATAAAGTGTGGAAACCTAGAGAAGAACATCAGAAAGAAGCAGTGGCAAGTGGAAGGTTACAACACAAGATATGGGATCCATGCATACACAAATCCGAACACATGATCAGGGGATCATGATTAATTTTAAGGTTGGGTGTATGATGCAGGAGCATCAAGACCATTTTTCATTTGTAAATATGTGAAAAAAGGGGGGTGTGACAATTTTTAATATTTTATAGATTAAATTGTTATTTTTAATAAAATAGGAGATAATTATGAAAAGTTAGGATTATGTAAATATTCTTTTTCTAAATAAAAGGATATGAGAGAAATAGTTTAGGACCAAAATTTGGGATAGGATTTCTATGTATGGGATTAGTTGAGAAAATAAGGGGATGAGAGATTTTTCTAAGTATTAATTTAGAAATTAGTTTCATTAATTATGGGTGAAAGAGGATCCTTAGGGATTCAAGAGTGATTTTAGGATTTTTGTTGAGAAGTTGAAGGGATTGAACTTAGATTAAATCATTCTAAATTTTATAAATTATCAAGCCTAAAAGGCATTGAGAGGGGGAGAAAGTGTGGGATTGAGAGTAGGCTTGAACAGCAAGGCTGTAAGCCTTCAGCAAGTTGTAATGGCCATGACTGTTGAATATCTGGCCACGAAGAAATTTTGTAAGTATTTGTATGATAAGTGTGGTTTTTAGACATTGAGTGCTGCTTTTCTGAAATTGTTTTGTTGAGTCATGCACACTTGTATTTGGATGTGTTTATGAATTCAAAGGCATGTAATGGTATACAATGATGATGGATCATCTGTTTATTGTGAACACTCATATATAAGTATGTTGGAATGGAAATTAATTGGAAGCTGATGTATATTTAGTCTCTGAAGTTGGGTTTATAAAATTCAGTGAATCGATGTTCGATTTCACACTTGGCTCTCTGTAGGAATAATATACACAACACAAATAAAGCGAAGCCCATTATATTATTTTGAAGTTGCAATTTATAGTGAAAATTTCCCATTTTATACATTAGAAATGGTTGAAATTTAATCTGCAACTGAAGATGGTGTAGAACGAAGGACGGAGATGGTCGAGTCCCATTTTAAGGGAAAATTGTGGCCGAGTCCGTGAAAAGCAGGCCCAAAAGATTGGCAGAATTACGTCTTGATTCGGCCAATTGCCTCTGTAGTACAATGTATAATGTTTTCCTGTATGAATTGAGCCCTCGAAGGTTAATATACTGGAATTTGGAACGCAATCTTGTAAGTATCCATGAAATTGGTTGAGAACTCCTCAAATAGGGGTTTCATTGCAAGAACTCCAACGCATTGGTGCTTTATGGTTTGAGATCTTGAAGTTAGACTTCATACAAGGTCGCATGAAATCTGATCGTGACGCGTCATAAAGAAAAGACCTTTTAAATTAAGTGAAAGCATTCATATGGGATTTTAATGGTTCAATAATGTTAAGTTGTTGAAAAAAAACGAAGGCGCATTTGTTGTTGAAATTTGATTGCATGTTGGTGATGGAAATGAGGAGACCAAATTTTTTTAATCTCATATAGGTGATCATTTAAAGGTTAATGAAAAGGTGCATGTGTTTCCAAGCTTTGGTTGGAATTTTTTTTAAACCATAAATGAATGAGATGGCTTCCGCAAATGGAAAGGACATGAAATTGCCTAGCGTGAAGTTTGTTAGGCGGTTGTGATGAATCCGTAGGCTGATATGCACATGAGTTTAAAGATTATGGGTATTGAAGGGTAGAGAGTTGCATCACAAGAATATCTCCATACCAAGGATTGGTGGCATCAATAAGATAGATAGCTTCATCCAGGAGAGGATTGTGGGCTATCTCATTCAAATCAATGATGGGAAGGTCCGACAAGAGTTCGGTGAAGACTAAGGAGTTCTTTGCCTTGGCAGCTGTGAAAACAAGATCAAATTATTGGAGGAAGACAATCCATTTAGAATATTTAACTCCAATTACTTGACGAGACAAAATACGTCTCATGGGATTCTCGAAGGTAATGATGTTAGTCTATCGCAGCATGATGTAGTGTCGGAATCAGTTGACAACAAAGACAACTACCAATGACAGCTTTTCCACATTCAAATATCTGAGCTTGGGCCCAGCCGGGCCTTTGGACAAATAATAGATCACATTTTCACTCCTGCCATCGTGTGCTTGAACCAAGAGCATTCCAAGGGAGGATGGCGAGGCTGCTAAGTAAAGAAGAAAGTCACGGCTATAGTCGAGAGTGCTGAGGGGTGGGGCTGATATAAGTGCCTTTTTCAAGGCATCAAATGATCATTACGCTTGCTCATGCCACATATACGACACTCCTTTCTTAAGAAATCACATGAAACCTTTCGTCAATTCGGCATAATTTACGATGAATCATCGTAAAAAGTTTTCTTTCCCTTGCAAGCGTTGGAGCTGAAGAACAGATTGTGGTTCCAACAATTGAAAAATTACTTTTACCTTATCAAGATCAACCCTAATGTCGTACTTGGAGACAATCAATCCAGGTGAGTATTGAGATTCGACAAAAAAAACCGCATTTATGCGGATTTAGGCGAATGTTGTAAAACCGACACCTTAGAAAGATTTATCTTAAATGGTTGAGGTGCTATGTTTGTAATTTGTAATGGGCTGGAAGGTCATCCAAGTAAGCTTGAACGATATGCCTGATATCATGAAATGCGTAATCCATGGCTCTTTGAAAAGCCACTTCAACATTCTTCAAACCGAATGGGAGTTTTCTATAGGCAAAGACACCCCAGGGGCATACGAAGGTAGTTTTATGCTGGTCATTGGGTTTTATAGTGATCTCGTTATAAATTGAGAATCCATCCATAAAAGAAAATGATTCACAACCAGTGCAGTCGTCAATGATTTTCTCAATGAACAGTGTTGGATAATTATCCTTAAGACACACGATGTTCAAGTCTCGAAAATCGACACATACGTGGATGGTTCCTTGTTTTTTATCTATAGGAACTAGATTGGAAACCCATTTCGTTAAAGGAATGGGATAAATGAAACCAACATGTAACAATTTTTCCACTTTGGTTTTTATGGCTGCTATTTTGCGGGGATGGACCGGTCGAAGTCTTTGATGAACATGTTTTACATTGTCATAAAGCTTGATCTCATGCTCGACAATAGAAGGATCTATGTTGGGCATTTCCTCATAAGACCAGGCGAATACATCGAGGAATTCCTTAAATAGGCAGGTGAAGCTTGCAATTTCCTCAGGGTTGCAATCAACTCCAACCTGGATGTTTTCCACGATGCCTATCTTGATAGAAATATCGATGAGTCATGTCTTTGAAATATTGCCCATGTTTCCTTCTACATCCAAAGTTTGGATGGTCGTATAGGGTGAGGAGATGATTTCTGGTATGTCAGGAGACAAGATTTGAAGAGGCACTGTGTTTGAATCAGATATCGAAACATGATGATGCCAATCCTCTTAAGGTCACTGTTCTAAAATCATGATTTCTTGAATAGCCTCGTCCGTAGGGAGGACTTGATTGAGGAGATTGAAAGAAGGAACTGTTATGGAAGCGGTGGTGGTACTGTCGGTAGTAACCAACAGGACTGGAGGTTTAGATTTGGATTGAATGGATTGGTAGGCCAATTCAATTGGTGACAACAACATCTGGTCTCCGAATGTGTCAAGGTCCAAAGGTGCTGGCAGGATCCATGGATCGGTCAGTTCATGAGGAATAGATGAAAGCATATTGATTGATTGTGGAACCTTGGGCAGCTAAAGAGGAAAACAACCCATGAGGGAAGAAGCTTTCAGTAGACTGGTACCTAAACTGACATAAGAGTCAGTTCCACCTCCTACTAGGGGTACAGAGCCACTTGGTAATGGTGAATAATCAGGGGTGTAGAAAGAAAACTGATCTACTGTAACTACCTTTCCATCCAATGGGAATTGGATGATGGGGGAGATAGTAGATAGGATGGCCGTCATGGCATATGTCCAACTGCGACCCAGCAAGAGATTACAGTTGAGTTTTCTGTCTATGACTTCTATGTCCAATGTTACTGTTTTCCCAGATAAAGTGATGGGGAAACTGGCTAGGTACCCTTTTGGGATAAAGGTGTGGAAGTCGAAAGCTTTCAGGGAGTTCGACAATAGGGTAAGGGTTGGATAACCCAAGGCAAGCCAACATGAAGCCAACATGACACAGGTAGAAGCGCCTTCGTCGATGATAGTTCTATGTCTACCTTTACTTTTCAAAGTGATATGCACCTGGAATGCAAGCTGGTGAGAAAGGGGAGGCTTACACTTGTCCATGTCAAAAATAACAAGTATGGAATCCATTGGGTCAATACCTCCAATAGCTGAAAGCAAAGCTTTCTATTGTGTTGGGCATGTTTGTAATACTTCCAGCACCGACATAGCCGATGGCGCTTGTGAAAACTCCTCTACGATGTTGTAGTGTTGGGCGGCACATGCAGATGTATTGTGCATTTTGCGTCGAAGTGCCCCTTTTGCGAGTATAATTACAAAGTCCTCAACTGGCCTTTTGATATGCAAATCATCGGGTAGCGATGGGTTTTGACCTAAGGATGGTTCTGTTTCCAGAGTGACAGGAGCTCCATAAGATTTGGACCTTGTGGTGATTTCTACCATTTCAAATGTGTAAATGGTAGAAGATCCTTCACCAGCTGAAGGATGTTGCGAACCATCGTTGCCCCCTTGCGGGCATTGCAGTTGGTTGGCAATAAGATTTTGCTGCTGTTTAGTAGGAAAAGGATATCTAAGTACAATAGGTGCCTTACCAGAATCCCTTTTAGCAAGGTAGTCTATGCATTCTTAAAGCCATAGACAATGCGAAGTCATGTGGTCTTCAACACAAAGTTTACATGGATATCTGGTGGTTTATCCTTTTCCTCATTAGTAGGTGCAGCAGCCTTCTATTTTGGGTTGGGCTACTTGAGTGACTGCTCTTCAAAAGGAGCGGTCTTTTTCTTATTCTTCTTGTTCTTGCCACTGGATTTTTGCGTAAACTGCACAGATTTTATAACAGTGGTGAGAAGATCAGTCGTATTGGTAGAGGGGTCCACTACCAACTTGGCAATGGAACCACTGAGTTGTTTTACAACAGCCCCAGAGGTTGCACCGACAATCTTGTCGTCGTGCACTTCGGGGTGCTGAGTGGCAGAGGAATTGGGGTTCCCAGGAGCATTGGGGATTATGTTATAAAGAGTGCCAAACTGTCAATATATCAGATCTAAGTGTTGGGTACGATGTATGGATTGGTCTTCTGTGATCGCACCACCTAGAGTGACATCTCTAGTGATTTGCGGGAGTAAGGACTTGCAGAACTAGTCCGTGAAGAGAAAGTCTAGGATGGGAGCTTTTACCAACCTCCACCTATGTCTCCATTCATGAATATGATCAGAGATGTGGGTGGAGGTATCCTAACGAAATGAAGTGAGGAGCTTTGTCCCAGTCTCATAGAAGATTGGTAACTAGAAGTGCTTTAGGAATTCAATTGCTAAAGTGTCAAAGGTGTTTATTGACATGCGTGGTAACTCAATATACCATTTCGCTGCATTGCCAGTGAGGGTGTGGGGAAAAAGACATAACTGGACACTATCATCCACCATAGAGTTTGAAACACACCAGAGATGGTAGGTGGTGATGTGGGTGTCCGGATCCTCCCCTTGTTTTCCATCGAACATTGGAATGTTTGTTAGTATTTTATGTGGGATCGGCGGCCATTATAAGTTGTGGTAGATGGGGTCGTTTGTCAGCTTGTATAAGGCGGGTATATCCAACATTGATAAGAAAGGCAGAGAGTTAGGTGCTCCTGACTTGGACCATGGTAATGACGGATGACTTGAGGAGCTTTGTGCTCCTCCCATCGTTTGGTTCCCCATAGTGTACATGGGTTGCGTGGTGCAGCAGTTGCTTTATGGTATGGTTTTGTAGAGTGGATTTCCATGAGGATTTTGATAGTGGGGTATGAAATTGCCCCCAGTATAAGCGGTGCCCCCTTGACTCATTTAAGTATGTGATTAGGGTTCCCCCATGGACTGGTTAGGAACCCCTTGTGGATTCCCGCCTGACATAGAATTGACCATTTGGCCTTGATTGACAGAGGGGACACTCATGTCAATTAGTGACTGACCATGCATGCCTAATAATGGAGGGGAAACTGTTACGTTCTCTACCGGAATGTGCATATTGGGAACCCCGCCAAGTGTCTGAGTCTAGGGGTTTGAAGTGTACATTGGTTATCATCCATATTGTTGGTAAATGGGAACCGCTCCCATGGTGCTGCATTGAGTGTTTTAAGGAGCACTATATGTGGCACTTGTCGAAGGTATGCAGTGTGGCACCATAGGGGTGGAACCTAGCATTTGCTAGGTTCCACTCATAGAGGGTGTCGTGTGAGTGGTTGTACCTAGGAAAAATGGGATAACGGGATTCACCATTATCGGTGTTGTGGAAACTATTGACTGGGGGAGTGGTGAAGGACCAAAAGTGTCCCTAAAGTTCCACAACCTATTAGTCATTGACTGGATAGATGGAAATGTTCCAACTACCAAAGTAGGAAGTACTGGTGCCTTTGGAATCAAGAGTGGGTCCAACTGACTTGTGAGCAGAGGGTTAAAATGAGGAAGAAATCCTTCCATGAAGAAATCCTTTGGCAAACTTGAATCATTAGTTGTCCAAACAGATCCCATGTGAGATCTGGGAGACTGATTCCCTGAACATGGGGAATCCAGTTCACTGGAGCTCGGTGGATCCTCCACGATGAGTGGAGGAAGACCTAACAATCGTCTAGAGTGAGGATGAGGGCCAGATGTAGCCATGGTGACCGTTAATTTTATCAATAAATTTTTATTGTGATGTTCATTAAAGTCTCAAAATGATAACATTCAAGTACCTAATATCAAAAATACACTAAGTATATCAATCAATAAACAAATGGAAAATACCTCATCTGATAAGCACTGATCACTGGAGATGAAACCTGATATCTCAATGAACAATAGAGAAGGATGGCCAGATGTATAGTTACAGTTTCTTTAGAACTTCACCTAAACCTCAAATTGAGGGGCCAAGTACTCTCATGAAGATGAGCACCCTCCCGAAAACTGAAGACAAAGTAGGTACGTTTGTGTTAGGTACAAGGATAGCCCGTCCTAGTCACCTTGTGTAAGTCCCTATAAGTTTGGCCACTAGAGGTACCTCAAATCATAGACATCATCGGGGGGGACATAGTTGTAGACAACATGCTGTGTGGGAAGGATACCTAAGTCCTTGACTCAGTTGCAAAATCCCCGAAGCGACTCCAAGTACACAGAATGCCCAAAGGATTTGTAAGAGAAGGAAAGCTACCTTCAATTACAGTCTTATATTGTCTCGTATTTTTCTCCATTGTTAGTGGAGTGGTCCCAGTAATATCAGTGCAGAAGGAAATTTTCACTCATTAATGACACTAGTTTTGGTTTTCAACCCTAGGCAGTTCACTCACATGCTTATCCCAAGATCCTAGCCTAGCTAATTTTGGTTTTCTCAAAAGAGTAACTGATTGATTTTAATGTAAATTTTATGTGTACTTGATTGCTTTTCTTCAGTAGGGGTGTTGACGTATGAAATATGGTGAGACTCTTGACTCAATAAATCATGCAGAAACAATTCTTTGAAAAAAAAAATCAGTTTGATGCAAACAAGTTTTATTCTACATATACATATTTTTCACATATTCATAGTTTCGTTTGTGCATCTATAGTCTTTCAACACATGCATAACCAAAAGATTATTTTCCAATATTTCCTAATAACTACTGAAAACCAAAATGAAGCAACTCACAACTATTTAAATAGAAGGATGAATACAAAATATCAGTCTTTATTTCAGAAAAAAAATGTTTTTTAAGTGATAAAAACGAAAACTTTTTCCTAAAAATAAATTTCTAGGACACCAATTTTGCTGACATAATATAGTTACAGATCTTATTTCAGCCCATGAGAAGATTTTCCATCCCTTTTGGTCCATAGATACTACTGGAAATGAAGACAAAAGGAGACTAATGCTCTGTAATAGTGGTTATAGAGAGTTAGTAGGGTCACTAACGCTCCCTGTAAACAGGCACAGTGCTTTATAAAGCTTTGTGTAGCCTAGTAACCTGTGTTAGTGTGGGAAATCTTGCACAACAAGGGTTTCCAAGATCAATTTCTGAGATGAGTGTATACTAGTAGGATGCAACAAGATATTTGGTGGATCAGAAAAAGGATTGCTGAAGAATAGGAAGCTCTTAGAAGGAAGAGAGAATAGAGAAGAGTCTAGGTAAACTGGGAAATAGATGTATAGTCCCCAGTGGAGTTGCCAATTTTGTTATGGGATAAAATGAATGGTGTATGGAGAATGAAAACTACCCTCGAAGGCCTTCCCAGGACCTTTGACAGACTATAAGATTATCTGCAGAAGCTACCAAGTTATACACATGTTCATCTATCAAATATAAGTTAACAAAGTATGGAAAGAGGATTACCTCAAGTCTCCTTCTAGATTTGTTTGGAGATCACTATGCAGCCAAGAAGAACTCCCTCAAAGCTGGCTCCAAATCAATTCTTTCACAAAGGAAAGGGAAACACAATCACAACATACAATATTGAAAACTAATATAAGAATGCACAATGAACATCTATTTGGACACAACTAAACCACTCATCTAAACAAGTATCGACTCAATGAACAATGTTACTGACATTATGGAGAAGGGAACACAACTGCAGTTCTGTATTTATAATGGAAGAGTGATTACAACTATCCATTGTATCAGTCTTCCCTTGCCCCTTCTTCTTCTCTCTCTCTCTCCCTCTTTCAGCTTACTTATTCAAGTGTATGATAGTTCACAATAGCTTAGTGGGCTATCCTTTCAAATTCTCCAACCCTTTTCAAAATAACCCTCAACTTGCTTATATAGAAATTGAGTTAGGTTTACCAAGCTCCTCCTAGAGTTCACTAGGGCAAAAGCAATGAACTTGCTCTGCTTTTCAACTCTTTCCCATTTGCCTTCTTTTCTTAGATTAGAAATCCTCCAAATATCTTGATTTTGGATGTTTCCTAGCTTTTCTTGGAAAATTTAGGGATAAATATCTAAATATTTGTGAGTCAATTCATTGGCCTGACCCATTGAACTTCCCTTAGTTTCACTAACGCTGCCCCTTAACTAGTAACATGAGTTAGTGGGGTCACTAATGCTCCCTTGGGCTTGGTAACAAGCTTTATAAAGAAGGTTTTCTGTGTGCAACCAACGTTAGTGTGGAATCAAGGCTTGCAATTGTGGTCTTTGCTTTAGTCATCATGTCTTTCACCTCTGAGTTGATGAGGAGGTCATTTTGTTGTATAACAACATGAGTCACAACAACAACATAGAGGTGTTGGTACTGGTTAGTTGGGATGTTGGACATGTGGCAAGGAACACCTTAAGAGAGATTGTCCATAGAATTAGGGTGGTAGGCCTCAGATATATAGCACATAGGAGGCATAGAATGTTGGGGACATTGGTCATAGTATTCCATGTATCTATATAACAGCGAATGACAGGCAGAAGAACACCAAGTATATATCATTGAGATGGATGGTAAGCTTTGTGATCAAGTTATTTCTATGTTTATTGAACCTAGATATAATTATAGCTATGTTAGTCCTAAATTGGTGGATAAGTGTGGTTTGAATAAGGAATTTCATGCAGAGCCTTGGTTAGTGTAGTTGGCTACATGTACAAAGAAGTAAATTCATCATTGGGTAAGAGTTTGCACATTTGATTTAAATAGTATTCCTACAACATTAAATTTGAATGTCTTACCATTGGGATCGTATAGTATGTTGTTGGTCATGGATTGGTTGTATCTAGATAGAACCAAGGTTGACTGGTATTAAAAAACTATTGAGTGTGTTGATGACAATGGAGAACCAAGAGTCTTGCCAGGTAAGAAGAAAGCCAAATCAATTAGGATGGTGACAACTATGCAAGCAAAGTGTAGCCACATAAAAGGGTTAAAGCTATTTGCCATACACATTTCTAGTGATAAGGGTAAGGAGGTTGAGGATGTATATGTGTTGAAAAAATATCTAGTGTTGCAAGAGTTTCCAAATGTATTTCCTAAGGAAATTACAGAGTTTCCACCTCAGAGGGAGGTAGAATTTTTGATTGAGTTAGTGTCAGGGTTAGGGTTAGCTCCAGCATTGAAAGAACCTTACAGGATGAGCACACCTGAGTTGGTTGAGTTAAAGCTACAGGTGAAGAAAACGTTGGACAAGGGATACATTAGGCGAAGTGTATCACCATGGGGTGCACCAGACTTGTTTGTGAGGAAGAGAGATGGTACCCACAGATTATGCATTGATTACAGGCATTCAAACAAAGTGACTATCAAGAATAGATACCCTTTTCCAAGGATTGATGACTTGTTTGAGAAACTAAAGAGAGCAACAATGTTCTCAAAGATTGACTTGATATTCAGATACCATCGGGTACACATCAAAGAGGAGGACATTTAGAAGACAACGTTCTGGACCAGGTATGGGTATTATGAGTTTGTTGTTATTCCATTTGGCTTAACTAATGCTCCAACTAAATTTATGTGTTTGATGAATAATGTGTTGCATCCATATTTGGATAATTTTGTTATTGTGTTCATTGATGATATATTGGTATATACTAAAAATGAGGAAGATCATGCCTAGCACTTAGCATCAGTGTGGTGTTGTTAAGGAAGGATCAGTTGTATGTTAAGATAAGCAATTGTAGTTTCTTTCAGAATGAAGCACACTACTTGGGACATGTTGTCTCCAAGGAAGGAATTTCAGTAGATCCAGAGAAGATAAGGGCCATCATGGAGTGGGTAGCTCATAAGAATGTGGATGAGGTGAGATCTTTCATGGATCTAGTAAGCTATTATAGGAGGTTCATCAAGAAATTCTCACATATTTCTTATCCCATTACATCATTTCAAAGGAAAGGTAAGAAGTTCAAATGGATAGAGGAGTGTGAGGCTAGATTTGAACAACTTAAGAAGTTTTTGACACATGAAACAATACTAGAATTTGTAGATTTGGAAAAAGAGTTTGCGGTATGCACAAATGCTTGCAATAGAGGGCTTGGTGGAGTCCTTATGCAGGATGGATAGATGGTAAGTTATGAGTCCCAAAAACTAAACAAGCATGAGTAGAACTATCTGACAAATGATATTAAGTTGTTAGCAATTATACATGCACTAAAGATGTGGAGGCATTATCTTCTTGGTAGGTGGTTTATGCTTATGAGTGATCACATTGGGTTGAGGTATTTGTTTGACCAGCCATACATGAATGCCATGTAGGCTAGATGGTTGTCAATGATTAGTGAGTTTGATCTTGAAATATAATACATCAAAGGTAAGGAGAAAAGGGTGGAAGATGCTCTCAGTAGATGGGTACAGGTACATCACTTGGCAGATAGGAGCACATATGGTATAGGTGTAGGTAAAGGTACATGTAGTGGTATAGGTACAAGTGGAAGTATAGGTACAAGTACATAGATAGGTATAGGTGTAGGTGCACAAGGAATGGACTATCATCTTATAATAGATGGATTGGTCAGGTTCCGAGATAGGATGTATGTACCAGATAACAATGAGCTCAAGAAGGTGGTCTTGAGCGATTTTCATGTGAAACATTATTTAGGTCACTCGAGATATCAGAAGACACTACCATTAGTCAAGAGGTATTACTACTGGCCAAATTTGAAGAGGGATGTAGAAGAGTTTGTGGCTAGATGATTTTATTGTCAGCGACTGAACGAAGAGTGTATACGTCTAGCTGGACTAGTACAACTGATCGTGATTCCTAAGTGGAAATGGGAAGTTATTTCCATGGATTTCATCACAGGGTTGTCAAGGAGAGTGAAACAACATGATTCCATGATGGTCATTGTGGATAGGTTAACAAAGGTTGTACACCTCATTCTGGTGAAGTCTACGTTCTCATATAGTGATGTGGCATAGGCGTTCATCAGAGATGCAGTTAGACTACATGGTGTTCCAAAGAATATTTTGTCAGATAGGGATGCGAAGTTAACTTCCAAGTTTTCGAAGGAGTTATTTGTAGGTTTGGTCATATAGTTGGCCTTTAGCACAACTTATCATCTGTAGATTGATGGATAGACAGAGAGGGTCAAGAGGATATTGGAGGACATGTTTAGGATGTATGTGATACATCAGCAGTGGAAGTGGGAACAAGATCTCCCTTTGGTAGAGTTCACATACAAAAACATTATCAGGAGTCATTGAGGATGAGTGTTTTCAGAGCATTTTATGGGTGGAGTTGTAACAGTCCCTTAGTTGGAGTTATCCAGTAAGCAGGGTATTGATTGGACTAGATATGTTGGCAGAAATGGAATAGGAGATGCAGGTGATCAAGAAGAATCTCAAGGGAGCACATGATAGGTATAAGAGTTATCCAGATAGGAATAGGTTGTTCAATAAGTTCTAGGTTCAGGAACAAGTGTACTTGCACATCTAACTAAAGAAGAGATCCTTGCATATTGGACCATGTGCCAAGGTGGCACCATGTTTTGTGGAACCTTCAGTATCATTGAGAGGATTGGGCGAGTAGCCTATCGACTTTCATTGCCTTCGACAATGAAATCCATGATGTTTTCCACTTATCTTTACTTAAGAAGTAAGTTAAGGATACTAATCATGGAATTGACTGGTCTGTATTGCAAGTGGAACAAGATGGATAATTGCAACTGGAGCCTCAATGTTTATTGCAGAAAAAGGTGCTCATGCTTCGGAACTGAGAAATCAAGCAAGTTAAGGTGCAATGGAAGCAAATTGGGCCTGATGAAACTACATGGGATATGGTGGACTAAATGTGCGCCATGTATCCTTCCTTATTTTTTGGTTGAGGAAAAGCAGCTTGATATGGTTGGTTGGTATTTTCTTATGGTGGTTTGGTATTTTCTTATGGTTCTTTGGTGTTTGCTTTATGGTTGTTTGGTATATGCTTTATGATGGTTTGGTATTTTATTTGTGGTGGTTTGGTATATGCTTTATGATGGTTTCATATATGCTATATGATGTTTTGATATATGCTTAGACATGGTGTTTAGTATATGTTTTGATATATGCTTTGTTATATGATTTGGCATACGTTTTGGTATCTATATTTTTGATGATGTTTTTATATGTACACCCATGTACAGATGTAAATACCGTAACAAGATGTGTTATAAAGCTCGACTATGTGGTATGGGTGTCATGTTATTATGCTATCATGTGGTTATGTTATCATGATCTTATGATGTTATATGATTTAGCACTCAACAAGATGACCATTGTAAATACCATAATAAGTTGTTTTATAAAGCTCCACTATGTGGTATGTTATCATGTCGTCATGATATTTTCTTTTGAGTAGATATTTCATTGTAAACACTGCATCGAGTTGTGTTATAAAGCTCCAAGAGAAGTATGTCTTATTTCAGCAGGTTTCTATGATATATGAGTGATTTAAGACAGAGGATAGTGTCCCCAAGGGGGAGGGTTTTGTAACAACCTTGGTGAAAATTTCATGTAATAAATTTAAAAACAATAACCACTAATGAATGGGACACTTATTCCAAGATGAACGTTGGGCAAGACATCCTACAAGGTGTTCATTTCATCATTTTTGGATAGGGCAATTGGCAAAGTCAATGTCTAAGGCTTTGGAAAGGTAAAATGGAATTTTTCAAACATTTATTTATGAAAATAATGGAAAAAGGAGGTGAAAGGTCACAAGTTGCATATGAGGAGGAAAATGAAGGAAAATAATGGAAAATGAAGAAAATAGAGGCCTCATTCATAAAAAGGCTTCTGAGGATCAAGTAGTAACCTTTTGCCAGTTTAGTTTTGGAGCTCTCTCATTATTATCTCTCTCTCATAATTTTGGATACTTAGAGTTTTCTTGGAGCACTTTGGCATTGGATCAAGAAAGGAAAATAAGGCAAGAGGAAGCAAAGATCAAGCAGCTACAACAACATTCATTACAACTATCGACTTGCATGTGTATTTTACTTGCTAGATTTGGCATGCATGGTATTGCATGTGGTTCTTTTTATCATGGCATGGGTTTTTCCAAGTGTAATAGTTTCTTCAGCCTTGCCTTGTCATTTCTAGATAGCCATGGTGTGATGGGATAATCATGTTTTGGTTGAGATGGATTGTCAGATGGATTCGAAGCTAAGTGGGGTGGATCTCCGAATGATAGAGCACATGGACAAGTGGTTCCTGAAGCTGACTATGGATCACTATAAAGCTACTAGCCTAGTGACCCCTGAGCCAGACTATGGGTTAGCATAGAGCTAGGATTGTGTTGCCTCGGTGGGCCTAGGAATCCTTGCTGGTGAATGATAGGATATATGGTAAAGACAACAGGTAGTTTTCTCTCCGTTTGGCCTAGTTATCCTTGGTTTGGGATATGTGGTAAAGCCTGAAGAGTGGGTCTCGGTTTACGTCCTATTGATCTGATTTGGGATTGTGGTAAATCCTGAGAGACTAGGAGACAGGAAAATTCCTCATGGTGTAGGTGGATAAATCCAGTGGCATCCATGCTTGTTTGGCCTAGTGATTAGGTGGAGATGATGGTAAAGCCCATTATAATGTGTTCATTGTGTTGGAATAGTGATCCAAGATGGGTTATGTTAAATCCTGGCTTCTATTGATGAGGGTGTTTTGGAGAATTTAGTATCTATGGATAAATACTAATTCCCTAGATGAGTAGCCACATTTAGAACAACAGTTTAAAGAACTTTAGCCTTTTCCTATAAGAAATAGATAAGACAAAGAAGATGAGAAGACTACTTGTAGTTTCACTTTCCTCTTGTCTCCTTTGTATTGATCCTGTCGCTCCTTCCCATACTTAACACACTTGAGAAGTACCTGTGAACACAAATAGAAGACTAAAACTAATCAAAGCATACGATCCATTGAATAAATAAAAAATAATTCATACATATAAGCATTATGAAAGAACAAATCATATGCAAAAAGATTCAAACACTTTCTTAGATAGAAGAAGGAATTACAACCATCAGTGTCTGATTCAAATTTATTCCTCCAGCTTGCATCCCATCCACATCACATCAAAAGTGAGACAAGCTTGTGGCATCACATCATTTTATCAAAAGTAAAGTATCATAGTAGCATTATCTCCTTACAATTAAACATAATCCAACCCCTGATCACTTAGATGAGTGGTTAATTTATAGGAAGATGAAGGAGGTTTGTCATTAATGGTGACATTGAATGGTCTTCCATACTAATTAGTTCTGTGGAGGAAGGGATTAGAGGATAGGATGAACTAGTTCCATGGAGGAAGGGATGAGAGGATAGGATGCTACTTAACTCATTCCTCATCCATTTTCAAGTTCATAGGAGTTGATAAGATAGGGAAACTTCTAAATGACCCCAAAAGATAAGAATATTCCCCAAACCCTATGTAAATTTTTCTCATTCTCACCTAGTGCAAGTGAAAGGAAGAATAAGTGCTCTGTAAAGCACCCTAGCAGTGGACTCAACTGCTCTGCAATGCACCTTCATAAGGGCTTACCTGCATTGGTCCCTCTAGAGGCAATCTGGATGTCTTCAAGTCATGAAACTGTCTAGGAAGGAGGCATTCAAAGGGTTGACTTGTTCATGGCATGAAACAACTAAATTTGGGCTTTGATGAGCCTTAGAACACTGATCTAAATTTTTGGATTTGATGTGCCCAAATGGTTCTGTAACAGTTTCCCCCAAAAGCATGAACTCAGAAAAATGCCAATGTCGAATGAAATGCTTTACGATGTGATGAGGAGGTATCAAAGTGGAAGGTGACCTGCATCAATTACAATACATATATAATTGTATTTGATTTTGCATGAATTTCTGAGGGAAGGCATAACCATGCTCAGCTTATAAAATTTCATTACATGTACATAAACAGTTGTCTACAGATACAGACCCATGATCAGAATGACTATCAATGTAAAGCGATTGTACATATGATTTAGTACTCCTGATATTACAACCCAGATGGATGAAACTAGATCTGGGGTCTTCAATCTCATTCAATCGTTCACTCAAGTACAAGTCTAACCATGTGAACATGTGATCTGAAGTTGAACATGGGAAGACAACATCTAATTACCAACCGATGATGTAAGTTGTTAACAGATGTGAGAGAAATCACTGATAATGATAATGATCCTCAAGGTACTACAGTACATTCTGCATGGTGTGAATGGATGATTTGATGTCGAACACCATACCAAGTCTTTTAGTCGAAGGGCATTGATGTATGCCTATCGCCAAAAGTAGAAACCTGCCATTGATGCATGAAAGCCTAAAGGTATTGAATGGGTGTTTCTAAGTCAACTTCCTGGATAATGAGTTAATGTCGACAAGAAGTGAATCATCACAGGAGGGCCTTGATATATCTCACATCAACGACATGAAACGAGTGTAGTGATATTAGAGATGGAATTTGACTAACAACACAAGGTTCAAGAATGGTAGTCATGAAAATGAAGGTTTATGGTATTGTAAAATATGGATTTTGACTTGATGAGTTCTCTTGAACATGTCAGCGACACTAAAGTGAATTGGTAGCATTGACCCAAAACAGAGAAATGGATGATATGATAGATCAACAGTGTGATAACCATCAAGCTAATAACCCAACCCAGATAGTCACAGTGATGGAGTGAAAGTGTCATGTTGAAGAGTGACCTGTTACCATAAAGTGGTTTCCTCTTTTTCCATTTTCCCCAATCATTGCTAACCAACACCTCTTTATTTTTATCAAGCTTGAGGAGGATAATATATACTTGTTGTATAATTTCACCCTTCGGGTGAATCCATTGCTATTTGATATTTTAATGAGTCTAGCGAAGGTGAAACTTAGCCTTGTCTAGATGGACAAGTTTGTCACTATTTGATGTTTTTAATGAGTTTAATGACAAAGATAACTCGGTCCTTTTCATGTTTAGAGAGTTTGAAAAGGTACAAAAATAAAAATCCACAAGTTATTTTTTGTAAGTTAATCTCTCAAGTCCAAAAAAGTGTAAAATAATACAAGAGAGATATCATTTCCAATCCATTAACGATCTGGAAAGGACAAGGAATCAACAATGTTTTCATGTTTAGAGAGTCTAAAAAGAGCTTTAAAGAGGACTCTAAGGGGGTTACTTTTTCGTTTTTAACAAAGCTCAAAAAAGAGATATAAGTGTGCTTTATGGTCAAAAGTACAACTTACAATTGAGCACATTGAATTCTGCAAATCAGTTGTAAAATCTGCTCAAAAAATCACCAAATGGATTAAAAATATATGTTTCATAGAAGAAAATATGAAAATACTAATGTTTAGTCGATTAATTAACATGAAATAAACATAAAACAAGTTTGTACCATATCATTTTTACCATTTGGAACTTACCATTCAGTTTTTTGCTTTGAGCTCAGTTTTTACTTCAAACTTCACCAGCTGATTGCGAAAGATTCTATGGACCATTTCTCAAGCCATCCAGACCAAGTAGGAACTAAACCTCTCTACTTTCTTTTCAGTTCATTCTTTTGTCATTTCATGCAAGTTTTAAGGTTTTTTGTGGCCCCTAGGGTTTCATTTTTAATCCCTAGGATCAGCGCAGGCTTTCACATCGAAAACTGTGTTGAATAGCACCAAAATAGAAGGCTATATTCTCTATCATGCACTGTCTCTATGTCTAGGCTGCGTTGAGCGCATTTCCCAAGTTTGTTTTAGCTGTTTGCTCCAAAATTTTCCCTGTTTTTGGCATATAAAGGATCCTAATTTAGCTTATGATTGTGTTTCAGGCTTTCATCCGATCACAATGTCGATTATATGGTGAGAAAGAGAGCATGAAGAATAAGACATGGTTTCCCTAAATAACCTGGGTACAGTTGAGGCCCTTAGGAATTGTGGGTTACTCAAATAATTTAAGTTGTCTGGAATGAGGCAACAAATAGAACTATTGCAGTTCCTTGTTCATGCATGGGATCTAAAAGATCAGATATTTCACATTAGGAACAAGATGGTCCCTATTACTATTGAGGATATTTACTTTCTTATCAGACTATCGAGGCAAGGTGCCCCCATCTCACTTTCTGGATTTGCCCATGGAGGTGAATCGGTGAGAGATTACATCAGACAATTTTGTCGGCTAGGTACACAACTTAATTGGGATGGGAAAATAAACATCAGGGATGTAAGTGATTTACCTTTAAGAATGACCCTCTTCACAATCACAAAATTAGCTGGCATTGTGACACTACATCTTTTGAACAAATCTTAAATGCAGTATGCACTGGAGTGTCTAGAGCCAAAAGTTTTCAACTGGTGCGAGGTTGTACTTTCACTGTTGAAAGAACAACTGACTAAGGTAAAAAGTGGTAAGATGAAGAGTTTCTACTATGGATCAATATTGATTTCTTTTACCTTAGAGAAAATCCCATTGACCCAACCACAACATGTATCATTGGGTGTGACTAGTCCTAGAGATCCACATATGTAGAGGTGGGTTGAATTGATGGCTCGACATGCTGGTCAGTCAACAATCATTTCCTCCACTGCATTTTTTAGTTGGCTTGAGTGACAACATGTTATTATCAAGAAGCATCCATAGTTAGGGATGGATTATCATGGAGATCCAAATTTGATTCTACGAGTTGGAGCACAATGGGGTGCTATGTGTAAGTTGGTTGACCAAAGTGTTTTTTGATTTTTCAAGTTTCTACATGTTTTTTGTGTTTTTTAATGTTTCCAATACCAAACTAAAATTACTCTTATGCATATAGATGTATGTACTATTCGACCTGCAGTACGCCAACAGGTTGCAGGCAGGTAATCATAGAGAAACATCGGGAGAGTAGTTCTCTAGGACTTGGATTTGGCTGAGACCTTAGCAGAGTTGTAGGATCACATAGCAGGATTAACCCTTGGCATTTTGGATATCCGAATCAAGGAGTTACCTATGAGGATATAGCACCACACTATTGGTGTTCCTAACCGTTGAGCTAGGCTTTTGTGCATGATAGCATAGGTTGTGACCTATTACCATGAGCACCACTAGATCTACTTAGGATATTTTGTATGCATTTTTTATTTTTCGGGTCAGATGACTAGATGTGTCTTGGGCACAAATTTTGTAAAAACTTTTAAAAAACCTATATATTTTACTTTCAGAGCTTTTTATGGTTATATGCAATCTTATTCAATTGATGATGTGAATTGAAAATATTACTTTTAAATATGTCACGTATGTCTATTTAATAGCTAGAGAATCAGTTAATGTGTTAATATTTCTAGAGATATGCTGATATTGAATGTGTTCAAAACGTCTTTCCAAAATACGAACTCTAAGGAGCATACGAAAAATTGTTGGATTTTGGACAGTATAAATGTTTGTTATTTGTAGTACAATGAGTTGCAAGTCTAGCCTAACGATGATTCAGCAAATGCCAAGTGAAATGGCATCAGAGGGTAGTTCAATCAATGCGCTATACTCAATGATATTGTTTGTTGATAGCCCAATACAAATCCCTTGGAAACTCACTAACTTGCCACTTGGAGCGAAAATGGCCCATGCTATAGAAGACAAATTCTGCGTACTACGAATAGCACCATCATTGTAACCAACAAAAGGTTCTGAAGACTCCAACATCTGCAAAAAAAGCAAAGAAAATTACCAACTAGATAAAAATCTCTAAAACACACACACACACATGCAATGAAAGAATATATATAATGAGTTTTACTACACTTAATCAAGCATAGTAATGTTTGAGGTATAGCCCGTTTTGGGGCTGCGACAATGGAATCCCATCATAATCTACTAACTCATAGGCTCATTTCACCAGAACATGCTTAAAAACATAAGGACACATCCACATTGGTTCGAATTTCCCTCCTCCAATTTTATCAGCTTCCTGATCATAAAGCAAGACTAGGCCTCCTTCTGAAAAGATACGAGGCTTGACATTTCTATCATATTGAGCCTTAATACATTTCTTATGCGCTTTGTTAACCAATGCAGCATCATGAATGGTTTCATCTAGATGGATTAAGTCCAAGAAATGCACTTCTTCTTCAAAAGTGTCAGGTAATAGGCCAGTCGCTAGTTTGAGCGATGAAATTTCACATTGTATTGGTAAGGTTGCTTCCAAACCATACACCAACTGAAAGGGTGTAAATCCAGTTGAATTTCTCACTAAGGTTTGATATGCCCACAAGGTAGAGTACAGGATTAAGTTCCAGTTTATTTTATGAACCCCTATCATTCTTTGCAACATCCGCTTCAGGACCTTGTTGATGGCCTCAACTTGTCCATTTGCTTGCGGGTGATACGGGGTAGAACTATCATGTGACAGTCCTAACTTAGCAGTCAAGTTAGCCATCATGTGATTGTGAAAATGCGACCCATGATCTATAACTATGGCTTGTGGTACACCAAACTAGGAAACCACATGGTTAAAAAAGAAAAGAGTAGTCATTTTGCCACTATTGTTCAATGTTGGCAATGCCTCGACCCATTTGGTAAAATAGTCAACGAAGACTATAATATACCCATTCCCCCCATCCAAGGTGGGGTTACATGTCATAAATTCAATGCCCCATTTGGCGAATGGGCCAACAATAATGACTGGATGCAATGGTGCAGGTGGTAATCTCATTTCTCAGTGATATATTTGGCATGCATGACAACTTCTGACAGCAATAATACAATCTTTAAATATAGTTGGCCAGAAGTAACCAGCACGAAGAATCCTTTGTGTAGTTGCATATCTAGATAAGTGTCCACTGCAGGCACCTGAATGGCAATAATTCAATGCTTTCTCAGCCTCCTCATGCGTGAGGCACCTTCGTAAAACTGTACCAATACCACGATGGTAAAGCTTGTCGCTAATGATCAGAAAATCTTTGGCTTGGTAATGAATACATCATTGTTGCGAGCGAGAGGTATCTTGCTGGAAAGTTTGGGTTTGGAGATAAATCAGTATATCTCCATACCAGGCGTTAGATGATGATATTAGAAACAAAGACTCATCCAAAATTGATGGTTTGGATGTTGAATCGATGGAGGTCGAGGGAAGATCACATAGTAACTCAGCGAAAACTAGAGATTTCTTTGACTTAGACTTGATGAATTCTAAATCAAATTCCTCTAAAATAAATATCCATTTTGAATATCCCCCCCCCCCCCCCAAGCAATTGACGTGACAAAATGTATGTCATAGGGTTGCAATCTAAAATGACAGTCATTTTACGTAACAAGATATAGTGGTGAAATCTTTGAACAACTTGAACAACTGCCAAAGCTAGTTTTTCTACATAAGAGTACTTACTTTCTATATCATTGAGATTACAACTCAAGTAATAAATAGGATGTTCAATCCTATTTTCTTCTGAGACTAAAACCATGCCAATGGTTGTATCTGCAGTGGCGAGATACAGGGAATAGTCATTTTGGTAATTTGGAGAATATATTGATGAAGCTCTAATCATGGTATCTTTAAGAGCATCAAAGGAAGATTGTGCAACCTGATCCTAATGAAAGGGTATCTCCTTTTACAAAAGACATGTAAAAACTTTATCCATATTAGCGTAATTGGGAATGAACCTCCTCAGAAAGTTGGCTTTCCCTTGAAGTCTATCTAACTGTAAAAGATTTGAAGGTGGAGGAAAATCTAGAATTTCCTGAACCTTTAATGGATCTAGTCGAATCACTTCTTGAGACACTAAAAATCCAAGCAAGTGACCAGAACCAACACATAACGCACATTTGTGTGGATTGAGTTCAATCTTGTAATTTCGGCACCATAAAAATATTGCTCTCAAGTGGTGCGGGTGATTGGTTTGCTTTCGTGAATGAGTAGGTAAATCGTCAAGGTAAGGTTGAATAATGTGCTTGATGTCATGGAAGGCATAATTCATTTCCCTCTAAAATGTGGCCCCAACATTCTTCAAACAGAATGGGAGTTTCCTATAGGTGAATGTTCCCCATGGACAAATAAAAGTTTTTTTTGACTGGTCATGTGGGCATATACTGATTTCATTGTAGCCAGAAAATTCATCCATAAATGAGAATATTTGACATCTGGAACATTCATCAATAATCTGGTCGATAAAGGGAGTAGGATAATTGTCCTTTGGACATGCCTGATTTACATCCTATAATCGATGCACACCCATATTGTTCCTTTTTTTTTCATGATAGGAACAATGTTGGAAACCCAGTTAATAAGAGGAACAAGGTAAATAAAACTAGCCCACAAACGTTTTTCAACTTCTACTTTAATTGTAGCATCTTTCTTTGGATGAACCGGTCGAAGCCACTACCGAACTGACTTGACGTTAGGGTATATTTTGATTTCATGCTCAACAATACTAGAGTCAATGCCTGACATCTCCTCCTAAGACCATGCAAAAATATCTCTAAATTCAAAAAAAAGTGCATGGTAATTATCAAGTACGAATGGAGAACAAGATTTGCCGACATGAATGTTCTCTACAACTTTAGGCTTGGTCGAAATATTAATAGAAATACTTTCTTCAATATTTGACAAGTTTCGCTCAGATTCGATTGTGTCTATGAAAACTAAATTCGATAGGAAATGAACAACTAATCGGTGGTTTAGTTCATTTGAATAATCTTCAATGTCACCTGGAAGATTGGAATGATGATGATAATCTTCCCATGCTTCCTCTCCTATCATCATTGATTGGATGATTCCTTCATTCGTAGAATGTATACGTGAAAAAGGATCCGAAGATGTACCATATTCTAATGACCTATCTACCCATAAAATTGTTGAGTGCGGATTTGGGTTTGCCACACAAGCCCGAAAGATATTGCTATGATGATTCAATGGGGCTTAATGTCATCACCTCAATATTAATATCAACTTCAACTTTGTTGGTAATCCTCCTTAAATCAGATGAGGTGGAGGAAATCGTGTTGCAAGTCTATACTCTTGCCACTTCCATCAAATCAAATGGTGAAGGTACGGTAAAAGTGCCCATTAGGGAAGGATCTTTAAAGAGACCTACTCCAACACTTTGAAGTGATAGAAGTGGTCCGTGTACCAATGGAATGCTTCTCGTAGCCTGTGAACTATTTGCAAAGAAGGCTAGCTAATCAATAACTGTGATTCCACCCTTAAAAGGGAATACAATAGTATGAAAGTACATGGAAACAACTACAACCATAGCATATACTCAAGGCCTTCCCAGTAAAATGTTGTAATCGAGGGGTCTGTCAACTACCTTGACTTCAACAGTAACTGTTTTGCCCCCTAGTTCGATTTGCAGGTTACTCAAAATCACATATGGAGTATATGTTCTTCCATTAAAAGCTTTCAACGTGGTCGGTGATCGTGACAACAACGGTGAAGAAAGTGTTTTCTAATAGATCATGGACATAATGCAAGTAGATTCCCCCTCATCAATAATAGTTCGATGAACATTCCTATTGAGAGCTTTTACTTGAATTGGGAAAGCCAATTGCATCGGTAACTATGGTGTATATCTCGCATGGTTAAAAAACACAAGATTTGAATCCATAGGATCTATTCTGCCTATTGCTAACAGTAAAGCCTGCTTCTGCGAGGGACAGTTTTGGAGCACCTCGAGTGTCGACATAGCAGAAGGTGATTGAGCAAGATCTTCCATTATGTTACAATTTTGAGCTGCTCGAGCCCGAGGGTTGAATGTCGATTTGTGCACAACTCCCTTTGGTGGTTTTATTGTCAATTCAGGTACAATGGGTGGAACAACATTAGATGAAGTTGAAGTCGAAGTATTAGGTTGATCAGTGGCCTAATTTTTCGACAATGATGATGGATTTCCATACTCTTTGTTTCTCATTGACACCAAAACTTCGTTTTGTGGCTTTTTGATGGATAACATGAACACTTGGATGTGGAAGCACAGTATGTTGCAACCAAATGTGTCTCCGGGGTTGGAAATGGATCAGTCAAGATTGCTAATATCGTTGAAGTCTTTAAAAGTTTAAAGACCTCAGAGTGGTGTGGACAATCTCTTATAAAATGTTTGTCATTACATATCAGACATGGATAATGAGGTTTCCTTGCCAAAGTAGAGGAATCAGATGATTTCTCTGGAGGGGAATTTTCTTGTCTCTTTTTGTTTTTCCTCTTTTTCTTGCTCCCTGGTTGCTTTGGATTTTTCCCTTTGTCAAATGACATGGCATTAATCTTGGAGGCAAGTGTATTTTCTTATGCATTGATAGTTTGATTGGAAATAGGAATAGTTTGACCAGATGGTCTTCCTGCTACTTGCATGCTTGAAGAATTGATCACACCATTGCAGACATGAGAGTCCTTACTAGATTGTGGAGGAAGAGGAAAAATGAAAGTTGGTTAAGGTGCATTCGGTATTTTATCTTAAAGCATGCTGGATTGTGTGTAAATCAAATCCAAGTATTGGGCACGAGAAATAACTTGCTCTTTTGTGATAACTCCACCTTTTGCCACATCCTTTATGATTGATGGCAACAGGAATTTTATGAACCACTCAACTAAAAGCTAATCAGGAACATATGTCTTAACCATTTGATGATGGCGCTGCCACTCGTGAATATGATCTGATATATGGGTAGCAGTAATCTATTTAAAGTTGTTTAGGTGTTCCGTTCCAATCTCGTATCTAATGGGTAACTGGAAGTGGGCCAAAAAACTAGTGGCTAAAGTGGTGAAATTGTCAAAAGAAGCTCTTGGTAATTCAATGTACAATTTAGCAGCTGGACTAGTAAGTGTTCTTTGGAAAAGACAAAGTGTAACTGAATCATCATTTAAGGAGTTTCATGAGCACCACAAATGAAAGGTCATGACATGATTTGATGGGTATTCTCCAAGATTTTCATTAAATTTCAGAATGTCAGATGGTAAATTATGCAGAATTATTGGTCACCATGGTTAATATAAGATTGGGTCATTAGTGGGCTGATTTAAATCTGGTAATTCTAAACTTGCTACAAATGGCTACTGTCAATTGAAGTCAAGTTGAGCATACCCAGGATATGATGGAATTTCTTGAGCAATAGGTATTTGCATATCGACATAGGGCATCTACATTTGGTAACCTTGGTATGGTTGTCATTGAACGAAACCAATATAAGGTGGTTGTTGATAACCAGGTTGAATGTGTGGTTCTCCATAGCCTGCAAAGCCTTATTGACCTAGACCTTGGTAAGCTTGAGATTGACCAAAACTAGGTTGAGCCTATGGAACAAGTCCAAACTATGGTTGGAATTGCTAGAATTTGGGTTGTTGAAATTGAGGCTACCACAGTTGTTGAATCAACTATTGTTGTTGATAGTACAACTATTTTTTATTTAACAGTTGTTGATGTCCAGCAATGAAAGGTTGGCTAGGTTGTGAATAAACTATACCAGTGTAATCTTGGGTCAATCCAGATAAGTGTATACTAACCTAAGGTTGTTGCTGAACCCCAGAAACAAGCAGTTGTTGTACAACAACCTACCTTGGTTCAACTAGCATTTTTGGTTGCCATTGACAAACTCTAATTCTAGATTGACATGAATACTACGGGATATTACTGTATGGTAATCCCCTAGAATAAGGAGGATATGGTGAATAAGCATATTGCTCTCCATATGGTGGCAATCTAGTATTTAATGGATACATAGGTGTTTGTTGACTAGATTGCCTAGCTTGATACTGATATGCAGGATCAAACTCTTGAGTTCCCATTAGAGAAGAACCAGGTAAAATTCTAGTTGAGGACATGGGTGATGACCATGGTGTAGAAGCAACCCTTGAGTGGGTTCTAGACAATGATTGGTAGCTAGCCAAGACAGATGATTCACCATATAGGTGTGACTGAAGTGCAGTAGAAAACATCAAAGAGGTTACAACAGAAGATTATGTCGTAGCTGCATCAGATGATACGGTCTAAGATGTTGACAGTTGTTCAGCCATAGTTAACTAACTCAAAAGTTTTCCTAAATAATCAATGGGTACTTGAAAACAAGCAAGATCAAATGGAGAGAAAAAATTAGGAGTATTAGGGTAAAGACAAAGCCTAGTTCCAAAGTGAAATGGGGTTCCAAGTGTGGAATATTCTTCCAATTCCTCCTCTATAGCAATTAAACCTGGTGGAAGAACTTCACCTTTGTTATATACCTAGGGGGATAATATGGGGTACAAAGGGAGGTACCCAAGGTAATAATGTAATAATGGGATGGGCCATAGTAATAAGTAAGGTGGTTAACCCATATCATGTAAGGGACCACAAGTAGTTAGTAATAATGTAATGGGCCCATGGTATTAGTTTGTTGGTATGAGGGAATCATGGTAATGATCCATGGTATTGTATGTATGAGGCCTATATAGAGGCTAGAGACTCCACATGGAGGGTGTCAAGGATTATTGTAGGAACATGCATATGGCTTGTGGAGTGTTCTTCCTCTTTAAGGAGTGAATGTATGGTGTTGCCCTATCTTAAGGGTTTGATCAATAATATGAAATGATTCTTTATTGATCAAATCCTTAAGGTAGGGAAACAACATACATTCACTCCTTAAGGAAGGAGAACACTCCACAAGCCATATGCTAAACATTTCTGGTGTTGATGAAGTTGAAGTTTCAATAGTTATTGATGTCTGAGGAGTAACCGGTTGATCATCTTCTGACAAAGTAACAACTTCTGAATGTTCAAATTCGAAGTCCAGATGTTTGGGTAAGTGAACAACAGTTTCAGAAAGAGGTTCTTGAACAATTTCAGGTTCAGATGTAACTTATGTCTGAATGGGGATAGATTCTCGATTAACTCCTGGTTGAACTAATTCAAGTTTAGAAGTACTTTCTTGTTGAGCAATTTCAAGTTCAGATCAACTTTTTGTTGACAACCTCAGTCACTATTTCACTAGGATCGGTGCTAATGTCCTTGGGTAATTGTGAAACTTCTTGTTCAGAAACAGATGGGTCAAAAATAGTTGGAGTAACTGGAGTCTCAGTACGTACCAAAATAGATGATTCGGGTAACTCAGATGAAGAACAAGGAGTTCTTGATGTGTTGGGTAGTAAATCCCCCAAGAGCAGGTTTTTGGGGCATGAAGCCCGAATTTTGGTCAAGTGCAATGTAAAGACACCTTGAAATGTGGGCAAAAAGCATGAAAGTCTAGGGATGTCAGCCCTAAAATAATGTAATTTAATGTAAAGTGTGTAAGCCTACCCATGGTCCGTGGACCATGGGATTGTATAAGTAGAGTGAGGCTCTAAGAGTAAAGGCAGTATTAAGGGATATGATGTTATTTTGGATGATGAATTAAGCTCTGAGTCTGTAAGTCCGAGTCTTGGGTTGTTGTAGTAGGAAGAGGCTCTGCAACTATGTATGTAGAGGCCTGGTAGAGTCTGCAGCTGTGTGTGCAGACCCCTACAGCTAAATGCGTAGGGTGGAGTTGGGATTGTGCTCGAACAAATGATTAATAAAAGATAAGTTGATTCTGAAATATTGTACATATGCTCGTAGATCTGTGTGTTTATGCTTCTTTTGTGTTTATGAATCTCTTCACAATTTTATGAATATGAGCACTTGTTATGAATGTTGAATGGTTAATAAGAATATTGGGTACACACACTTAATTCAAGATCTATAATAATAGCTTACTAAGGATAAAGGATATAGATAACACCTCTCTGTGCTCTTTACAGAGCTGCGCAGAAGCAGTTGCACAAGTTGTGAAGGTCAGAGGGCTACGCAGAGCAGTGTAAGAATGCAGGTTGGGTTCATCAACTTCCTAGACCTCATCAAGACATCCCTAGGGTGCAGAAACCTGGTTCCAACACCCTCCCATACTACCTCCGGTGAGACCTCAGTCTGCACACTATGGGTTGTTGTTAAAAGGGATGGTAGTTTCGGGATTTTATTGGCTAAATCACTTCTGAACCTGGGTCAGGCCCCATCAAGCCAACAAATGGTTCCTTTGCCAGGACCAGGATCTACCTAAGGGATGTTTGATGTCGTGCCATTGGAACCCCACAAAGGAGGAAATTGAAGAGTGATTGGACAAGAAGCTCCACGAGTTCCTGACATAGGAAAATAGAACTCCACAGATATCTGAGAAGAGGTGGTTAGATGGATACATATATACAGAAATCCACGAGATCTTCTTTGCGTCCTTCCCTTCTAAACTATAGGAGTGGATCGCGAGGTTAGTCGACAGCCAGGGAAGGTATAAGCTCGATCAACTGATAGTGTGGACACCAGAATTAGAGACATCAGAAGATAAGATCATGCGAGTTGTGGACCATTGGCTCGACCAGATAATAGGGGGCTTATCACTGAGTTTACGATAAGCACTACCATGAGCTACAAAGAAGCAGAGAGACATTTTCTTAAGGTACCACAAGGTAAGTTCATTAAATCCTTGAGTACCTGGATTAAGATGTTGTTATGTGAGAAATGGGTGATGCGAATTCATTAATGTTTAGAATAATGCGGAGCGGAAGAATCTACAAAGGTAGCTGGGAATTAGGAAACAGTCCCTTGATTTCACGTTTGTGAGAGAGCGACGAAGAGCTCACTTGGGTCTCTTCAAAAAGTGCGGTCATTTTGATTAGGTAGTGCATTCCACAGTTACCACCTCCACTTACGCCACCACCTGCTTCACCCGCTTCACCTCCATCTCCACCCACTCCACCTCCACCACCCCCACAGTTCAGCATGGCAAGCACAATAAAGCTACACATATTCAGAGGAGTAGGGAACGAGGATCCAGACTAGTTCTAGTTCGTGGTAAGAACAATGTGGGAAGTACAAGGGGTCGTGGATGACAACATTAAGAAGGCCACATTAGTGAGCATGCTACAGGATCATGGACTGACATGGTATATCAAGCACTCTAATGATCACCCAAATGCAGGAATAGTGGAGATCTAGAATGCATTGAATAGAGAATTTAGCCGAACAAAATCAGAGACAATCAGTCATTGAATTTAAAGAAATCGCGATGCTTCTAGGCAAGACCCCATGGGATCCAGATCAGAAGCTGAAGAATACAATCCGTGAGGCTAATATGATGCTCAAAGTGTGCAGCACCACACATGGTTTGTGGCATCCTTAACACTGCACTTGACAACAACGCTCTGACAATTAAAGCTTTCAACCCAGGCCGAAGTGTTGGAAATGGTGATGAGGTTGCATGAGACCCCGCTATAATACCCTAGGTTGGGAGTTCAAAAAATCCATGCACAACTACAAAATCTATGCTTGGAGATGCAGAGTTTGAAGCAAAATAGGGCACCGCGGCCAGAGGTGCACAATGAAGTATGGTGTATAAAATGCAAAGGTCAAGACCATGACAAGGATCATTGTCCAGTATTCATGAACAACTTGGTAGAAGGGAGACTGATGCGATTGAGACTAGAAGAATAGGTAGGGCTGAGTATGACACCCACATTATGGTGTGTGATCTGTCATATAGGAAGAAAACACATGACGGACAATTGTCATCTGTTGCAAAAGTATATGCAGACTCTGCAAGAGCTGTTTTGTAATTTCTGTAGGTCGGTGAGCCACGACAAGCGTACCTGTCGTAGCTATGAGTTGATGATGGAGCGAACCCCATCCTATAGAATCTAGATAGAAATGTGAAGCCTCAATCTAGCCGTGGGGATGGCTCGCAATGGATCTCAGGGCCGAGGTTGAGGACAAGGAGGAATTGGGCTAGGAAGGGGCTGTGGATAGTTAATATGTTACAACTGTAGAGGATCAAGACACTATGCCTGCAATTGTACTAATCCAATGAGAATGTCTTGTTCATATTGCGAATAGTTTTATCATGAATTGATAGATTGTCCTATGTCAATAACACAAATGTGTGAAAAAGGGGTACTCCAGTCCCCTTCAACTCAGAATATCCAAATGATGAAATCTGAACCCCATGATGAAGACCCTAATGTGAACATGATGCTCAAAAGTGGTTTGACCACAGGGGAAGCTAAGAGGAAGCAGCCTAAGGAAGATACATGGGTTCACAAGGCTCCAACAAAGGAACTTGAGTTTGACTTGGAACGGGCAAAGGAGACGTTCATGGAAGCTAAGAAGAGCTTCATGGAGGCCTCTACTTTAGGTAGGTAGGATCAACCAGAGCCAAGAATGGATCCTTCTATGCTTACTACCTTTTTAGAGACATGCATGAAGTTGTTGCGCGATAGTAGGGCAGTTAAAAGACTACAAGAGTTGATCATTAGGCACGTAGGGTCAGGTGAACCACGCGTAGTTCGGAAACTGGGAAAGCATACATTGCTCACTAGAAGGGAGATGAGGTTGACGACATAAATTGGCGAATACGAAATGGATCAGATAATCTTGGACCTGGGGTCCGACGTGAATGTATTACCCATGCAAACATGGGAACGCATGGGCAGGCCCATGTTACAGTGGTCCCCTATTCAATTACCAATGGCAAACCAATAGAAGATTTTGCCCATGGGGAGGTTGCAAGGGGTAATAGTTGATATTGAAGGCGTGAGCACGCAAACGGACTTTGAAGTAATAAATATTGTCGATGACAGCAATCCTTATCCCACGTTTCTAGGAATAGACTGGGCCATGGATATGAATGGAGTCATTAACCTGAAGAAGCAGAAGATGATATTTGAGAAAAATTCCCTACGAATAGTATTTCCATTAGATCTAGTTGAAGGAGCATGCTACACTAAGCATGTGCACAACAAGGGAAGCGACGATGAGTTGGATTGTATCTACAAGATAACTATGCAAGATCGGGATTGGGTGAATCTGATTGTAGATGGAAGGATTTGGTGGGAGTGCGCAAGTTCCAAAACCTCGGATTTAGACAAAGAAGATGAATGCTGACACAATTGGTGGAATGAAGTGACAACACTGAATTGCAACATGATGATTAGATCACTGCGTTGCGTATCAACCTAGGCCTGAGATCTACCAACATATGATGGATTGATAGCGGTGGACGAATTCCTAGACAGTAGCAGAACAACAACGGTTCGATGCGTTGAAGTGGGCACTGTGCACGAGACCTGTGCATTGGTGGGGAACACATCAAGGAAATTTTGAAGACTAGCACGGATGTAGAAGGATGATGCACCTATGATTTGGGAAACCGTAACTATGGATAGAAGATAAATACGTTGGACGAGATGACCCATGCACACACCTCAAGAAATGGACCAAGGCCTATGGAGAAGTACCTTAGCCTGAATGGGTACACTTATGCTACCATACCCTAGATGTCATACCCATGAATTGGTATACTAAGATGGAACTCTAACATGGTACGGGTGAATGGGATGTCTTACACGAGGGATTTTTATTAACATTCACATTTGAAGACCAATGGTCAGATATTGTTGATGATGCGCTACAAGCTGTAAAAGCCACCATCTTCAAAATACCACAAGAACCATGGCAAGTAGTTCAACTAGCATGGGAAACCCAGTTAAGTAGTGCCCTAGAATGTTATAATGTGTAAGTAGAGGAGGATGGTGATGACCCCAGAAATATTAATATTCCAGAAACTGAATGGTGTCGTGAAGTTTGAGGACCATCAATTGAGGATCCCGACATCACTGCACCACTAAAAACAAAGCATGTAAACATTGGTACAGACGTGGAGCCAAAGTACGTGATGCTTGGGGACTATTGGGACGATGCTACGGTGGATAAGGTTGCCGAGCTACTCTGCGAATATCAAGATTTGTTCCCAACCAAAATCACAGACTTAAAGGGGATCATTGGTGACTTAGGGATGATGAAGATCACTCTGAAACTAGACGTGAAGGTTATTTAGAAGCGACCTTACCATTTGAATCTGAAGTATAAATAAAAGGTCCATGAAGAACTAGACAAAATGCTTGTAGCTGACATTATTGAACAAGTGGAAGAATCCGACTAGGTGAGTCCTATGGTAGTACAAGGGAAAAACTAGAAGGTTGAAATTAGAATATGCATGGACCTCAGGAAGCTTAGTGACGCATGTGTTCACAATCCATTCCCGACACCATTTACAGATGAAGTATTGGAGAATGTTGGTGGTTAGGAAGCTTCCCCATTCACGGATGGCTTCTCAAGGTACCATCAGATCAAGATCGAGCTAGAAGATAGGAGCAAGACAACCTTCGCAACCGAATGGGGCTATTTCAATACACCGTTATGCCCCTTGGACTGAAGAATGTGCCAATGATATTTTTGTGGATAGTGGTGGCCACATTCAGGGAATACATCCACAAGTTCTTGGAGGTCTATCTGGATGACTGGACTATATTTGGGTTAGTTAAACACCATATAGCAAGCTTACGTTTGATGCTGGATACTTGTCGATGACACCAAATTGCGCTGAATCTTAGAAGGTGCACCTCCTCATCCCCTTTGGGAACCTGCTCAGCCATGTGGTTTGAAAACAAGGCCTGATGGTGGATCTTGTGAAGATTGCTGTTATTCTCAATCTGGAAGCATTGTGAGGTGTCAAACAACTACGTGCTATGCTGGGGCACACTAGTTACTATAGAAAGTTTATCAAGAGCTATGCACAAATAACAGCACAAACGGAACAACTATTGAAAAAAGACGCTACATATTGTTGGAATGATGATTGTAGGAAAAGTTTGGATGTTCTCAAGGAGAAAATGGCATCTGCGTGCATATTGGTCTTCCCAAAATGGGACGTAGAATTTCATGTACATGTCGATGGGTCGTGTTTCGCACTGGGAGCTGTACTCACGTAGGAAGGCTCAAAAGGTGTGGATCACCCTATCATGTTCACAAGATGGTAGCTATCGAAAGCTGGAAAGAACTACTATACCAATGAGTGCGAAGGGTTGGCAATGGTATACGTGCTCTAGTAATACTGACATTATTTACTTGGTAGGCACTTCAAGATGTATACTCATTATCGCATTGAAATACCCAGTGAACAAGCCTATGTTGGGGGGGGCGCATATGAAAATGGTTGTTACTATTTCAATAATATGACTTTGAGGTCATCGTAAACCTGGGACACCTAAATGCAGGACTAGATCACTTATCATGAATTGAGACAGGCAAGGACCCAACAAATTTGGAAGAAGGACTACCTAATGCACAACTCTTTGCAGTGCGCGTTGCATACGACCACTTCAAAGATATAATCCATTTTTTAACCATCGGGACTGCACCAAAGGAGTATTCAATCCAACAGAAGAAGGAATTGGTGGTACATGCGACGGACTTTTCCGTCATCGCGGGGCACCTCTACAAAATGGGAAATGATGAGATATTTTGTAGCTATGTACCTGAATTTGAATGAGGACAAATCCTCATGGATGCACATGGGGGGTTGCAGGAGGACACTACATAGGACATGTGACGATACAAAAGATTCTTCGCGCTAGGCTATGGTGGCCAACCTTACATCAAGATTCAAAAGCATACTGTCGAACCTGCAACATATGTCAAAGGAGTAGGAAACCATAACAAAGGGATGAGATGCCACTCAATCCATAGATGACATTGCAGCCATTCAAAAAATGGGCAATCGATTTTGTCGGTCCAGTCAAACATCAGGGAAAGACAGGTGCACGCTACATCATCACCGCGACAGAGTACCTGATTCGATGGGCGAAAGAACAGCCAGTTAAGGACTGCATGGCTGCCATAACTACGAAATTTTTGTTTGACCACATGTTAACATGGTTTGGATGCCTAAAAATTTTAATGAGTGACCACAGAATGCACTTCTTGAATGAAACTATCAGCACACTCACCGAGGAGTTCCAGGTGTATCACCAGCAAAGTACATCGTACCATTTGCAAGCTAATGGGACAGTAGAAGCATTCAACAATATTTTGGAGACCACGTTGACTAAGGTATTAACATGTAGCAAAATGACTGGGACCTATACATAACTACTGTATTATGGGCATACAGAACCACATGTAGGAAATTGACGGGTTTGACACCTTTCAGGTTAGTCTATGGCATGAAAGTAGTCATGCAAATGGAATACATCATATCCAGTTTGCTGATAGCAGCAATTACATGCCTATCGGAACGTGAAGCCTTGGAAGAGAGACTTGCTGAATTGGAAGAAATCGAGGAAGAATGGTTTCTGGTATGATTCCATCAGCAACTCTAGAAACAACACAAGAAAGGCTGGCACGATCACCATATCAAGTTGTGCACATTCAAGGTAAACAATTTAGTGTTGTTGTATAACAGCGAGTTCAAAAAATTTCTGGGAAAATTCAGAATGCATTGGTTGGGACCATATGTGGTAAAGGAGGTCACAGACGGAGGCATGGTCTAGCTAGTTAAACATAATGGAGAGCCCTTCCCAGGAAGAGTAAATGGTAGTCGCCTGAAGCTCCACACGGGTGGGCCAGCTGTCTGACTAACCGACCAAAGTACAGTCTTCACGATCCAACAAGCTGGATGGAGGTGTAGGACTATAAACATAGGTACTACAAGCCGACATCAAAGTAGAGAACCAAGTCAGACGCAAATGATTGAGAAGCAGAAATGTAGCAGATCTAGATGACGACAACATGATGTGTTGGAGACCTTCGCGCAACATAGGCACAGTTGGATGGATTTCATGCAAAGCTTGCCACACCAGTAGAGTGACTCAAGGATGAGTCATGATGATTGTGTTGGGGGCTTTTTGGGTAGTGGATCCCCCCATAGTGGGCTCTTGGGGCTTGAAGCTCGAATTTTGGTCAATTGCAATGTAAAGACCCTGCGAAATACGGGCGCAAAGCACAAAAGTCTAGGGATGTCTGCCCTAAAATAATGTAGTGTAATGTAAAGTGTGTCGGCCTACCCATGGTCTATAGATCATGGGATTGTATAAATACAATGAAGCTTTAAGTGTAAAGGTAGTCTTAAGGGATATAATGTTATTTTGGATGATGAATCAAGTTCTGAGTCTTTAAGTCCAAGTCTTAGGTTGTAGTAGTAGGAAGTGGCTCTGCAGCTGTGTGCGTAGAGGACTGGTAAAGTCCACAGCTGTGTGTGCTGACCCCTGCAGCTGAGTGCGCAAGGTGGAGTTGGGATTGTACTCGAACAGAGGATTAATAAAAAGATAAGTTGATTGTGAAATATTGTGCATCTGCTTGTAGATCTATGTGTTTATTCTTCTATTGTATTTATGCATCTCGTCACATTTTTATGATTGCACGCACTTGTTATGAATGTTGAATGGTTAATAAGAATACTGGGTACACACATTTAAGTCAAGATCTATAATAATAGCTTAGTAAGGATAAAGGATCTAGATATCACCCTTTTGTGCTCTTTACAGAGCTACGTGGAAGCAGTCGCACAATTTGTGAAGGTCAGACAGTTGCACGGAGTAGCGCAAGCACATAGGTTGGGTTCGCGAACTTTCTATACCTCATTAAGACATCCTCAGGGTGCAGAAACCTGGTTCTAGCACCCTCACATACTACCTCAAGTGAGACCTCATTCTGCGCACCACGGGCTGTTATCGAAAGGACCTGTAGTTTTAGGATTTGTTTGGCTAAATCACTTTTGAACCTAGGTTAGGCCTCATCAAGCCAACACGATGTACTAGACTCAGTTAAACGAGACCACTTTTCCCAAATTGGTGTTGCTTCGGGAGGTAAAGGCGATTTTCTCGCTGTTCTCCATGAAAGACAAGGTATGGGTTGATGTTCCTCCATGATTGCTGATTAATTTTATTAACAAAAAAGAAATAAACAAAAATGGCTTTACTAGGTGTTAGACTCCGTCTCATGTCAGAGATTGATTCTTCTCCAAAACCCTGTTTTGAAGAAGAAATCATTAATGTGTTGTTTCAGATTATGTAATTTATCTCCAGCTCTTCAACTGGCAGCGACTTCAAGCTCCTATCTCTGCAAAAGCACAATTCAAAACATCATCAGCGATCAGAACATCATCAGCAATCAGAGGAAAAGCAAGTTACAAGCTATTTGGAGAGGTCTCACTGGAGATCTCAAACAAACTTCACAGCATCAAGCATGCGGAAGATGCAGTTGAAAATTCCAAATCGGAGAAACTCTATGCTTTGTGTGATTTTGGTCTCTCAATCACGAAGGTGTTAGTTCAAGATTTGGTGCCTTCATTGAACTGTAGTATGCCTATATCACTTCCGGCTGTTCTATACAAACCATGAGGAGAGCAAAGAAATTGACATTCAGGCAGATGTAAGACATTTGAGTGCAGGCCTTGTTGGTACTCATGTTTTTGTGCATTATAAGGCATCAAATATGGGCCAAACAGCTCAGCTAACTCGAAACCAGAAGACAAAGATAAATATTGATGAAAATGTGGCTAAAGAAAGCGATGAG
>APFE030828930.1:62198-86689 GCA_000404065.3 Pinus taeda | reverse complement strand
TCCTATATATAGAAAGGAGGTTTTTTCATTTGAATCATCCAAGAATTGTTCATTTATGTAATGTAAAGGAGGTTTCCCCCTCGAAGAGGCTGAATTCTAAGGCGTGGATATTTCTTTTCTATCTTTTTCTTGAGCTGGTTTCATAATAGGAATAAGAGTATGAAGAACAAGAATCACATGATGTTATGGGGCATGGAATTGTTGTGCGGTTGGTGAAGATAAGAGTGATGTGTAGCAAAGGTGTTACAGATCCATTTGGGCACATCAATCCCATCATCCAGATTAGTGTTTTAGGGCTCATCAAACCCTAATTTCAGTTACTACATGCCCTAAGCAAGTCACCCCTTTGAATGCCTCCTTCCCAGAAAGTTTCATGACCTAAGACATCTAGAAATGGTCTCCAAAGGGACCAACGCGGGTAGATGCACTGCCAGGGTGCTCTGCAGTGCAGGTAGATACACTGTCAGGGTGCTCTGCAAAGCACCTAAGCCCTCTTTAGGCTATGTTGGGCAAATTTGAGCGAAATTAAATTGGGTTTTTGGGAATATTCTTATCTCTTGGAGTCATCTAGAAGCTTCCCTCAGTTATCTACTCCTATGAGCTCGAAAATGGATGAGGAATGAGTTAAGGTGCATCCTATCCTCTCATCCCTTCCTCCATGGAACTAATTCTAAGTATGGAAGGCCATTCAATGCCACCATTTATGACAAAACCTCCTTCATCCTCCTATAAATTGACCACTCATCTAAGTGATCAAGGGCTGGGCTATGTTGAATTGTAAGGAGATAATTTTGTTATGAGATTTGGCTTTGAAGCAAGTGTTGTGATGCTACAAGTTTGTCATGCTTTTAATGCGATGTGGATGGGATCCAAGTTGGAGGAATGACTTTGAATCAGACACTAATGGTTGTAATTCCTTCTTCTATCTAATAAAGTGTTTGAACCTTTTTCCATATGTTGTGTTCTTTCATAATGCTTATATGTGTGAATTGCTTCTGATTCCTTTCATTTATATTCAATGGATCATATGCTTTGATTGGTTTTTGTCTTTTGTTGTGTTTACAGGTTACTTCTCAAGCGGATTAAGTACGGGAAGGAGCGACGGAATCAATACAAGGGAGACGAGAGGAAAGTGGAACTACAGGTAGGCCTTCTATCTTCTTATCTTATCCATTGCTTATAGGAAAATTCTAAAACACTTTAAACTGTTGTTCTAGGCACAACTACTTGTCTAGTGAATTAGTGTTTATCTGTAGATGCTAAATTCTCCAAAACAAATTGGCGACTCTGTTGGGGAAACTATCACCTTTCCTAGTAGCTTATTCACCTCCTAAGACATTATTGTAGACCCTACTTGTGTTCATTGATTGTATTTCCGATCTTTTGCATTGAATTTTGGTCAAAATTTGAGGTTAGATGACTCTTGAGTGGCCTCTCAAAAATCAGCGCAGGCTTGGTCAGGGGACAGTTCTCTGTAGAGCACCCTTGAGTGAGAGAAAGTACTATGCATCACAGTTAGGCCCTCTTTGACCTGTTCTGATCAACCTTAGGTCAAATTCCCATCTTTGGAAAGTGATTTTGCCAGCTTTTCTCTGTTTGATTGCTCACTGATTGACTAATGAATGTTATGTCTTAGAGAACAAGTTTTTATCTCCTTTGCCAACCCTACTTTGATTTGATTGATTAATGTTTCTTTAATGTTTTCTTTTTCATTATCAGTCTATAGTCAAAGTTAGAATATAGTTGATTAATCTTTGTTCGAAAGAAAGTGTCATAAAGTCTTCTTTTCCTTCGAAACAGAACTGCTGTAAAAGTCTTCGTTCTTATTAAATATTGATTGATTGTGTGTGCATATTTCCTTTTTTGTTCATCATAAAATTAAGGGATTCAAAAATAAAAGTGTGCATTGTTCATATTGTAGTTTGTTAATGCTTGAAAGGAATAGCTAGGGAAATTGCATTAGATGTGCTCTTTTCTCTTTGGCAAAAATCTGATTGGTATATCCCTACTAGCTAAGGATTTTCATTGTTAAATTGAATGGAAAGAATACTTATCATATTAGTTGCATTTTAGGAATTACAAACATACATCACCTGGTGAACCTTGAAAGGAAAATTCTAAAGAAGATCAACTTAAAATTGATCTGAATTCACCTAATGGAGCATTTTCACCTAACGAAAAACATTTAGAGGTCTAGGCTAGAGACATGTTTCGGCATCGTAAAACAAAGCAGTTGTTGCTAACTTGTCTACAATACATCCCGAGTGTGATACCTCATTCCATGTACATGAGTATATCGTAGCTCATCCACGTACCTTTAGGTATATAGGGCGGTGTTACAGTATGTAAAGTATATGGGAATGCTCTCACTATGCAGTTTTGCATTAGACAACGCTTATACGTATTGGGCCTCCATGTACTTTTGGGTATATATGGGAGGACAACACTAGGTTGCTATCCATCCTGAGGTAACTGATTCATCTACCTTGTACACTGTGATACACCGAACATAGCATTCGGGGAGATTGCCTGCCCGTACTTCTCGGTTCGTCGAGAGGTATTCTGTAGTTCGCAATTGCTTGGTAAACCTTTTGCCTAGATTATCCCTCTTTTGTTTTGTTATGTTACTTTGATTAAAATAAAATTAATTCACCATGGATAACATCCTCCATGCTCACTTCTTAGTTGATCTTAGCTTGAAACATATGGTGACAAATCCAAAGTCCACTAATCAAGGAATTCCTTTTGATGGGAATCCTAGTCCTTTTCCTCCATTTGGAAATATTGTTGCTCCATATATGGCTACATTTTCCCTTTCGGGATTTACCATTAGCTTGCTAGTATGGTTTTTTTCAACCTCCTTGGTTCAAAATGTCGTGATTTCTCCGCAATCAAGTACTCCTCCAACTCGACAAAATCAACCTCCAGTTGATCCAAAAGTTGACCTGTTGCCTTCTTCCTCGATTGTTTCTTCCTCCCCTTCTTCCTCTTCGCCTGGTGAAAGTATTGGTACTAGTAACCAGGTGGCTAAGAAGAAGAAGAAAGGGAAGAAGAAGAAGAAGAACCAAATTCAGCAGAGGGGCAGCCAAGCAACTATTGCTTTAAAGGCAACATCTGATGAGAAACCATCTGTCAAGCCTCACAAAGTTCGATATCCATCCAAACTTTGTGTGGGAGACCATCTTCTTTGAAATTGTTCTGATATTCCTCAGATCTTAGAAGAATGGTCTTCCCGTTCACATCATCTTGTGTCATCAACTTATAGAGATCATGCTCATGACGCACCATCAACTAGCAGTAGTAAAGTTCATGGAAAAAGGGCTAAATTTAAGTTTCCCTGTAGTTTATGTGAAGGGAATCACCCCATTCACCTTTGTCCCTATCTGGACGAAGCCAAAAAAGTGTTTGATAACCATCTTACCTCACCGCAGTGACTTCCATCTATTTACAGGAAACTCTCCCTAAATCATTCACTAGTTGATAAATTGACTGACCAAAATCAATCGTTGGTCAAACCCACTCTCTCTGAAAGTGAATCCTATGAGTCTATTCTCGACCCAAATCAATAGGTCAAGGAAACATTTGACCCAATTTCACCTTCAGTTAATCGTACCTTTTCCAAAGAGAGTGAATATGATACCACTCAAGTTCTTTTTGTCTCTTCAGATTCCAATGAGCTTGGGGGCAATCCTCCTGTTCCATCAAGACAGGAGGAAAATCCTCCTGATCAAGTAACTCAAGGGGTTAATCCTCCCCCCCTCCAAGTAGTCTGGTCACTTCCTTTGATTGGAATTGACTGGTAGGATTTTGTCTTCCTTCTTATGTTCCTTTCCAGATCATAGTACAGGGTTGTAATATGATTGTTTTGGGCACTATTATAGATGAAGGTTCATCAGTGAGTATCCTTTCCTCAACTTCTTGGCAAGAGCTCAATTCACTACCGCTTGTGCCAGTTACACAGAATTTGTTGTCTTTTAATAGAGGAACCATTCAACCATTAGGGATCCTTCCTCATTTGCCTATTATTTTGGGAAGAAAAATCATTTATTTGAATGTGATGGTAGTCCCAGGCACTTTAGATTACAACTTACTTCTAGGGTGCGACTATGTTTATGACATGGGAGCTATTGTTTCAACACTCTTTCGAGTGATTTGTTTCCCGCATGAAGGTAGAATTGTCACCATTGACCAGCTTTCATTTCTCGGTCCAAATATGGCTCCAAGTCAACCATCTTCCCAAAATGGTCCTTTTGTACCAATGGTATCATCCCCACCACGAGTTAATTATGTGGTGACCCATTCCATACCTACATCAACTGACGATCAATTCAGTGATGTTGTACATTATGTACTGGGGGCACTGGAACTAGATCTTGGTTTCCTTGATACAGATCCCTTCCAGAGCATTGTTCTCACATCAGATGAGAACCTCTTGGAAGTCATGACCTCGTATGGGTCATGATCAAGGATATGAGGAAAGTTCATGGTCTTGTGTCAACCTTATTAAAAAATGAAACAAGGAATATGAAGATAGTTCCTGGTCTTGTGTCAACCTCATTAAAAAATGAAACCAAGGATCTGAGGAGAGTTCTTTGTCTTGTCTCAACCTCGTTAAAAAATGAAATAAGGAGTATGAGGATAGTTCCTAGTCTTGTGTCAACCTTGTTAAAAAATGAAACTAAGGAGCTGAGGAGAGTTCTTTTTCTTGTGTCAACCTCATTAAAAAAATGAAACAAGGAATATGAGGATAGTTCTTTTACTGTGTTAACCTCATTAAAAAATGAAATAAGTCCATGAGGATAGTTCCTTGTCTTGTGTCAACCTCGTTAAAAAATGAAACCAAGGATATGAGCATAGTTCCTTGTCTTGTGTCAAGCTCGTTAAAAAACGAAACAAGGAATCTGAGCAGAGTTCCTTGTCTTGTGTCAAGCTCATTAAAAAATGAAACAAGGTCCCCTGGAGAAAAGCTCCAAGTCGAGTCTTTGATTAGATCTCATAAAATTCCAGTCGAGTCTTTCACTTGATCTCGTAAAAGAACCTTCATTCCATCCACTTAATAGCCACCACTAGTCTAATTAGGTGAATGTAATGAAGCTTAGGGGGCATGCACCTAGTGGTAAATTTCAGTTTCCCTATAGGTTATGTGAAGGGAATCACCCCATTCACATTTTTCCCTATCTGGGCGAAGCCCAAAAAGTGTTGGATAACTATCCTGCTTCTGCGCAGCGACTTCCATCTGGTTACAAAAGACTCTCCCTTTCGTATTGCTTGGGGCATGTAAACCCATTTCATGCATAGTTCTTTGTTTCAAGCTTGTGCAAAAATGAAAATGAACTCAAGCATAGTTCTTCATTTCAAGCTTGTGTAAAATGAAACTGAATTCAGGTATAGTTTTTCGTTTCAAGCTTGTGTAAACATGAAACTGAACCCAAGCATAGTTCCCTATGGTCCAAGCTTGTGTAAAAACGAACCCATTTCCATTTTTAACCCTCGTGATTGCCATTCTATCAGTCTCTTTCAACATATGAGCCTTGGTTGTTTTCATCCCATCGCCACCATCCTTTTGGCTAAACATATGCTTTCACTCGGTTGTTTTACCCTTTTTGAGGAACAGTTGCAATGAGTGGTCTTATTAGCCAGCCTCTTCACATAAAGCAACATGTTTTGAGAAGTTCCAACATCACCAGGAACCAGTTTCTACCCTAGACACCACTTGTTCCTCAAAGTGGAGTCCTCTTTAAGCTCTTTTCGGACTCTGTAAACATGAAAATATTGTCGAGTGCTTGTCCTTTCCAGCTCGTTGACGGATTGGAAATGATATCTCTCTTTTATTATTTTACGCTTTTTCGGACTTGAGAGATTAATTTACGAAAAGAACTTGTGGAGTTTTCTTTTTTTCCCTTTTAAAAATCTCTAAACATGAAAAGGATCAAGTTATCTTTGTCGTTAAACTTGTTAAAACATCAAATAGCGACAAACGTGTCCATCTAGACAAGGCTGACTTTCACCTTCGCTAGACTCATTAAAACATCAAATAGCAATGGATTCACCTGAAGGGTGAAATTATACAACAAGCATATGTTATCCTCCTCAAGCTTGATAAAAATAAAGAGGTGTTGGTCAGCAATGACTGGGGAAAATGGGAAAAAGGGAAAACCACTTTATGGTAGCAGGTCGCTCTTGAACATGACACTTTCACTCCATCACAGTGACTATCTAGGTTGGGTTATTAGCTTGATGGTCATCACACCATTGGTCTATCATACCATCCAGCACTTTGGTTTTGGGTCAATGCTGCCAATTCATTCAGATTATTTGGGTTGGGTTATCTGCTTGATGGTTATCACACTATGGTCTATCACACCATCCATTACTTTGATTTTGGGTCAATGTTGCCAATTCATTCAGTGTCGCGGATATGTTCAAGAGAAGTCATCTTTTGCAATACCATAAACCTTCATTTTCATGACCGCCATTCCTGAACCTTGTGTAATTATTCAAATTCCATCTCTAAAATCACTACACTCGTTTCGTGTTGTTGATGTGGGATACATCAAGGCCCTCCTGTGATGAATCGCTTCTTATCGACATCAACACATTATCCAAGAAGTTGATTTAGAAACACCCATTCAGTACCTTTAAGCTTGCATGCATCAATGGCAAGATTCTCACTTCCGGCGATAGGCATACATCAATGGCATTCGAATGAAAGACTTTGTATGGTGTTCGACATCAAATCATCCATTCACACCATGCATAATGTACTGTGGTACCTTGAGGATCATTATCATTATCATTGATTTCTCTCTCATCTGTTAACAACTTACATCATTAGCTAGTAATCAGATGGTATCTTCCCATGTTCAAATTCAGCTCACATATTCACATGGTTAGACTCGTACTTGAGTGAACTGTTGAACGAGATTGAAGACCCTGGATCTAGTTTCATCCATCCGGGCTGCGATATCAGGATTACTAAATCATATGTACAATGGCTTTACATTGATAGTCATTCCGATCATGGGTCTATATCTGTAGACGACTGTTTATGTACATGTAATGAAAGTTTATAAGTTGAGCATGGGTATGCCTTCCCTCAGCAATTCATGTAAATCAAATATCATGATATATGTATTGTAATTGATGCAGGTCACCTTCCACTTCGATACCTCCTCATCGCATTGTAAAGCATTTCATTCAACATTGACATTTTTCCGACTTCATGTTTTAGGGGACAGCTGTTACAGATCCATTTGGGCACATCAATCCCATCATCCAGATCAGTGTTTTAGGGCTCATCAAACCCTAATTTCAGTTGCTACATGCCCTAAACAAGTCACCCCTTTGAATACCTCCTTCTCAGAAAGTTTCATGACCTAAGACATCCAGAAATGGTCTCTAAAGGGACCAACACAGGTAGATACACTGTCAGGGTGCTCTGCAGCGCAGGTAGATACACTGTTAGTGTGTGCTAGGTGAATTTGATCAAAATTCAACTGGGGTTTGGGGAATATTCTTATATCTTAGAGTCATCTAGAAGCTTCCCTCAGTTATCTACACCTATGAGCTCGAAAATGGATGAGGAATGAGTTAAGGTGCATCCTATCCTCTCATACCTTCCTCCATGGAACTAATTATAAGTATGGAAGGCCATTCAATGCCACCATTTATGACAAAACCTAGTATCAAGATGAACCAGTATCCTTGCATACGCCATGATGCCCGTGGACAGGTATGATTTATCATGCTCCAAATAGGTACCCAATACATTCTCGATGTGCCTAAATATGTCCTCCAACCAAAAGTGTAGAGGCAGTCTTGATAATCTGACCCATAGAGGTCCTGTGCCCAATTGCTCTCTTAGGGTCGAAAAGAGTGTTCCATATTTGAGCAGTACAGGGGCTTGCTCAATGTGCCAGAAACTAGATAATACCCAAGTGGTATGTTCGTCTCTTGCAAAACGTAGTGAAAACCATCCCTGCATGAAGGTTTGTAAAAAAGGTAGTTCAGCCATGTGCTATCCCTAAATCTCTATAGTCCATTGCCTGAGCCTAACCATGGAGTAGTTCCTCCCTCGAACCCTACCCACCAAAACCCTATCAATAATGCCCATGGCTTCGCCCCACTAGATATCCTCCCACAAACGTAGAGCAATATCTAGAGTCTTAGCCTTGACACACTTCGCCTTTTTCCCTGGCCTGTGGCCCTTTTCGAAAATGTCCACCTGGGTATCGCGCTAGTGGGAGTTCTGTAAATTTAGTCCAAAACCTCTAGGGTTCACTTCCAAAACCAGAGGAAAGCCTACAAAATAGCCAGAGGTGGTAGCAGTTGAAATCGGAGCAAGAGGGGTTTCTTGCAATTGTACCAAGGATCCTCCTTAAGGGATGAATGAAGGGTAATGCAAATTAGTAGGTGGAGGGTGAGGTGGATAACCCAAGGGGTCAATGGTGTGGTCAAACCTTATGCACCTAGCCAAAAACTGTAGGGATGCCAACGATAAGGGGGGGTGTGGTGGAATCCAGCCATGTGAGGGGGTCTTCAGGCAAGGAAATGACTGGGTAGGAGGGACCCAAAATCAATGGCAAGGGAGCAAGGACATCTGGCATGTCACTATTATGAGGGAACAACCCTTCCGAGATAGGGGGAGGTGACTTCTAGATGGAGACATCAACAAAAGGGTAATCAGAGTAATCAACCTGGTTGAGCTCCATATCTAACTGTCCAAAAAAGACGTTCCAGCTGCCACTAGGTGCTGCAAACCATTGTCTTCGTAACTGAACCTCCTGTGGAGAGAATGCAGTGAGGTAGTATTCATGGTCGTATAGAAGTAAACGGAGCCAGGCAGTAATCATGGGCACATAGGAATAAACGGTGACAAGGAGCGGATGAGTCTGTTCCATTGAGGGTGGTCAGGCACGGTCAATATGTAGGCTCTAGAGTGTTCCGAACCCTAGCCCATATCAAGTGTCATTCGAGGAGTTTTCCGTAAATCCATCCTCCTTCCTCCCTTACAGTTAGATGTTATTCTTGTAGAACCAATTAGAATTCTATATCAATATGTAGTTAAGATATTTACCTAATCAAGATGGTTTCTCTATTTTAAAATAACACACATACACACACGCAATGTAAGTCTCTTTTTTAAAATTTTAATTCAAATTTAATCAATTTCTTCATCATTTCACTCAAATAAATTATTTTAATGTGTCATCCACTTTCAATATGAGAATAAGGAATATACATATTTTATTTTTGGAAAATCTCTTTATAAACTATGATACTTTTTTCGTCATTAAGAATAATTATTATCGAATAAAATATTTTCTTAATGGTTAATAATAATAATTCATCTAAAACAATTTATAATATCAATAAAATAAATTGTAAGTGAGGAAGAGTTCAATAGAGCATCTAATGGTTTAAGCCCTGATAACATTATGGGACGTGGCACCCATGTGTCAATCTATAAGGGCATATTAGACAATTCCACAATCGTTGATGTCAAGGTTATACACTCTGCCACATCAGGAGGTGCATACAAGAGACTCATAAAAGAATGCAAGACGTTGGGCAGAGTCTGACATCGGAATCTGGTGAGAATGGTGGGTGTATGCTCAAGTTGGCACGTCAAATATTTGATTATGGAGTTCTAATCGCAAGGAAGCCTAGATAAGCATTTCCGTTGTAGTGAATATAATCGAAGGTTGGGTCTAAAAAGACGGTTGAGCATTCTCAAGGATGTGGCTCATGGAATGGAATATCTTCACCATCACTGCTCTCTGACCATTGTTCATTGCGATCTGAAACCTTCCAACATTTTATTGGATGACACGATGACAGCCCATGTTGGAGATTTCAATATTTCAAGGTTGTTGATCTGGCCAAAAGCACTTGACGATTCAACAACAACAGCCTCAGGGGACACCTCCAATCTTGGGATAGGATATGTTGGTTACATTGCACCAGGTAAATACTGATACACTTGATAAATTGAGCCATATCGTATACGGGAAATATATGAGTCACTGATATATAAATATTATATATATAAAGATTGATATTGTACATGGGATATATATGTGAGTGGCTGATATAAATTGATTACAGAATATGGTATAGGAGGGCGAATGTCCATCAAAGCAGACGTGTACAGCTACGGCATCTTGGTATTGCAAACGATCACCAAAAAGAAACCCACAAATGGAGTGTTCTCATAAGAAGGGCAATCATTGCATAGTTGGGTGCGCGATGCATTCCCCGAAAGATTGTTAGAGGTGATTGATGGGAATTTGGTGGAGGAGATAAGAAAGGAAGAAGAGGATGAAGAACAGGAATCACATGATGCTATGGAACATGGAATTGTTGTGATGTTGGCTAAGATAGGTGCGATGTGTAGCAAAGTGGATCCTCATGAATGACTGATTCTTCGAATCTTCAAGAGAGGCATCGCTAGAGAACCTGGTTACCAAAATCAATAAGAGTTCAGAAAATTAGTTGAATCACCTTGGACAAGAGACCAACCAAACCATTTCAGAATCTGATTAGGATATATGTTTGTGGAGGAAAATGACTAGGTTAAGTTACTCCATGGTTAACACACATATATGTGGAGGAATATGATTTGATTAAATTATTTTACTTAATGTGGATGACATCAATGGGTTAGATCATATAATTAGATTATATAATTTTTATTTTAGATGCGATTATATCCTAGAGGATTATGTTTTTAGGATTTGGTTTGATTTATTTAAATTTAAAGATATTTTTTAGTTAATTAGTTTTGTATATTGATATGGGATTGAGACACTGCTCAATTAGTGGATTATTTAATCTAAATAATTTGTCATTATAAAATAATATACATGTATTTATGTATATCATTTTTTAATTAATGTAAAAATGTTTTCTAAATTTCTTATTAAAATGGTTAGCACATATCAGTAGAGAAAAATGATATGATATGATAAGATTATTTCACTTAATGTGAATGATATAAAATGGTTAGATTATATAATTTTTATTTTAACAGTAAGTATATGTTAGAGTAAGTTTTTAAGATTTGTTTAGATTTATTTATATTTCAGAGAGATATTTTTATTGAATTAATTTTTTCTATTGATATGGAATTGAGAAACAACTCATAGTAATTCATTATGTAATTTAAATCATTTTTCATCTTAATAATATACATGTATTCATGTGTATCATTCTTTAATTAATTAATGTAAAAATATTTTTTTATTTTTAATTAAAATATGATAATTTTGTTAATCATTCTATGCAAATAATTTTTTTTAATATGTCATTCTTCTTCAATATAGGAAAATGAAATATGTATATTTTCGTTTGAATTAGATATTTTCTTAGTCATTAAGAATATCGATTATTGAATAAGATGATTTTTTAGTGGTTTAGAATATTCATTATTGAATAACATATTTTTTAGTGGTTTCAATGTAATAATGATGGAATATAATTTATAATATTAAGTGGAAAAAGACTTTGTTAAGAACAATTTTATGAATAGTTTGAATAAGTCTATTTTATCCTTTTTATATCATGTTTTTTTATTAGGGTTTTGGTTGTCAAGAGTAGTAATTATTAAACATTTTATTTTGTAAACTAAAGATGATTTATTAGTTTTGGGATTTATGTATAATTAATGATTCAAGATTTGTTTTTTATTAACTTATTTCACAAATAGAATTGGTATTGGTATGTTATTTATTTATATTTTTGTTAAAAGAATATTTAATATAATTATGAACTCTTATAATCATATAAGGTGATAAGTTGTAACATCTTAATTCATATGTGATAATAATTGGGATGAATTTTCTCAAAATTTTATTACCAATTTTGATATTTGCTCATAATTTGTATGACAACATTACTCATAGTCTTACATATTTAATATTACAAATACGTTTGATCTCCACAAGTGAAATACTCATTATTATGGATTGACATTTGATTCATTAAACCTTAGAAAATTATGCATTCATGGTAAATTTGTATCTTGATTTATTAAAGATTTTCTTTTTATTCTTAACAATAGTGTGCTTGTTCTAGACTTAAGGAGCTTTCAATCTTGTCTAATTGGATTTTCATTCCTGATATTTGTTAACACATGGAAAAATTAAAGATAGCATGCTCCATTTACCTTATTGTTGGTAGGATTTTTGCATGTTTAAAACACTGATGAAGATTGTCTACAAATTCTCACCTTTAGTTGATCTGATTATGATGGTTTGTCTATAATTGGTAGTAGTTGTCCTATGTCCAAGAAAAAAAATTATAGAGTGAAAACTAAATATGAAATTGATATTTTATGAGAAAGGCTCACACAAGTGGCTCTCAATTTGCGCAAAATTTCTTATATTGCTAATCTCATTAATGAAAATATTATGAATATGTTATGTTTCTTCTTGGAATACTTCCAATGATTCTCCTTGCATAGGATGCAATGTTTGCTTTATATGCATCTTAAGGGATGTATAGATAGTAGTTGCTTCTATGTTGAAAGCTACAATTCATATCAAGGCAAGGAGTAGCATCAGTATACATCCATTGAGTGTTTGAGCAAGTAATAAATCTCATAAGTTAGGAATTTATAATCTTTATTATTCCTTGGATGATCATCTTTAGGAGTTGTGATTTTCTCCTTGTTGATATTTCTATATGAGTATGCCAAATTTTGTACTCCATTTTTGACCTGTTGGATCTATTCAACTAAATTATGTATAAATTGTAAATAATTCTTTATGATGATGTAAGCTGAAAAATATGATCTTAAATACATGAACCAATGTGTAAGTCATGTAAATATCTCATGTCAATTCCTAGTGTATAGTGCAATGCTGTCAGCTAGTGAGTTGTCAGGCATGTAATTGTGCTAAGCATGTTTTCTATGTACCATGTGGTAGTACCTTCCATGGTGTACTCAAGATATGTAAATATCATTTCAAAATATAATATAAAGGTATAAAGTGGCTATGAAGAGAAAATACGAAGGGATATGGTTTCATTAGTGAGGAAGAGGAAAGTAAGCCCGAGGGTGACGATATATAACAATGAGCATTAATCACCATGTATGCACTAGACAATGGTGTCTTCTTTGATTTTATTGTACTGTGACCCATTGAGATCACGTGATATAATCATTTTCAATTCTCATTGATTTGTATTGCTAACCCACAAAAATAAGCTTAAAATGTATCAATGAGCCTCAATTCATTCCTAATTTTGACATTATGTGAAGCCTCTATTCATTATTCATGGAACATCCAAAAAAATAACCTCCTATATTTGATAAATGTAACCATTTGGATTCACTTTGGCACTCTGTTTTCCATGTTGAGGGTATGCTACTTACGCCAACTTTCCATGTGTAAAGTAGTACCAATCATTATACTGTTTGAATTTTTCCTAGGTACATTTTTCTAATCACTTTTACTCAAAATTTGGCTAAAAAATTAGCATATTGTTGGTTTTGCATATATGAGTTGTTGAGATTGCAAAAGTTGGATGTGATAAGGGGTTTTTAGGGTATTAAGTACTTTATACATTAAAAAATCCAATTTAAGCAAGTTAAATTGCAATTTAACCAACCAATACTTAATCAAATTTTGGTGATGATTACTAGGAAATGTTTATAAAGTAGAATGTTTAGACTTCTTCATTTTGAAAGGGGAAATTCCTCTCTAATTTTTCATCATTTTTCAATGCAGTATGAAACATTTCCATCTAAACTTGCTCTATAGGGTATTTTACCCCACTACATGTTATCCATATGAAGCATCCACATGGATTTGAATGGTGGACGTTTGATGAACTATTGCATCATTATTTCCCACCTTAAACCTACCACACTCTCCTTCTACTTAGTGTGATATGTTTAATGTTTTTTCTATTTCAATATGGATTTTCACCCATTGTTGGTGAATAATCAAAATTTGGGAATTCTAAAGCATTCTAAAGGATTTTGTCTCATGGACATGGCACCCATGGGTTAGTGTATAACAATGGATTAGACAATGGTAGAATTATTGATGTCAAGGATATACAGTAGGTCACATCAGGAGGTGCATACAAGAAAATAAGGGCAATCATTGCAGAGTTGGGTGGGCAATGCATTCCTCGACATATTGTTGGAGGTGATTGACGAGAATTTAGTGCAGGAGATGAGAAGAGAATAAGATGATGAAGACCATGATTTGCATGATGTAAGTTAATTTATGGGACATGGAATTGTTGTGTTGTTAGCGGAGATAGGTGTGATGTGTATCAAAAGGAGATCCCCATGAACGACCGACCCTTCGAGAGGTTGAGGTAGAAAATCCATAAGAGTTAAAAAAATGGGGTGAACCGCCTTAGACAGGTGATGGACAAAACCATTTCAGAATTTAATTAGGACATGTTTGTGGAAGAAAATGATTATCTTATATTATATAAAATGATTCATTTATATTATTTCATGTAATGTGGATTATATGAAATTGTTAGAGTATATAATTTTTAATTGTTTTGGGTATCAGGGATAATTATAAGTTTAAGTATTTTTTTAATTTTTAAGAGTTGGTTAGAATTGGTTAAATTGAGAGATATGCTCTATTTAATTAGCATTATATATTAATATAAGAGATTTACCTAATCAAAATAATTTCTCTATTTTAAAATTACACACACACACACATATAATGTAAGTGTGCTTTTTAAATTTTTAATTGAAATATAATCAATTTCTTCATCATTTCACTCAAATAAATTATTTGATTGTGTCATCCACTTTCAATATGAGAACAAGGAATATACATATTTTCTTTTGGAAAAACTCTTTATAAACTTTAGTCATTAAGAATAATGATTATTGAATAAGATATTTTCTTAACGGTTAAGAATAATAATCCATATAATATAATTTTTAATATCAAGTGGAAATATGTCTTTGTTAATAACAATTTTATAATATCACGTGTAAAGATGTCTTTGTTAATAACAATTTTATAATGTCAAGTGGCAAGATGACTTTGTTAATAATAATTTTATAATGTCAAGTGGAAATATGCCTTTATTAATAACAATTTTATAAATAATTTAAAAGAGTACAATTTCTCCTCTCTTTATTGTATTTTATTTTATTTTATATGCACATTATTATCACATTTTGTTTAGTTGTTAAAATAAATTTTATAGTAAATTAAAGATTATGTGTTAGTTTTGGTATTTATGGTATAGTTATGTTTTAGGATTTGTTTTTTATTAATAGAATTGGTAATGCTATTTTTTCCTTTTTGTTATATAAATATGTAATATAATTATGAAATGTTATAATCATATAAGTTGATAAGCTCAAAGGGCCTAATTTATGTTGAAATTCTAAAAATTATATAATAGAATAGGATTTTTTGCTAGATAATTGCTTCCTAATTATTTCCAACCAATACTTTATGCCACTACTATCATTGAATAATTACACTTTAGAAAATATCAACAATAAATGGGATGGAAACAGTACAGATAATATAAATACAACCATGCACAACAAAGTCAACCAATTTATCTAAGGAAACCCAACCTTGGAAGAAAACCCATCAACTTTTATTTACGAGAAATTATTCTTTAGTAAGGTTTACAAATCAACAAATTGTCTAGAAATATGTGCCAATATTCAAGCCCAAATAGTAGTCAAACCTGATCAAAATAGCAACAAGTCAATTCAGGTCAAACTAGTCATAATAACCAAAATTCAATGTTGGTCAGCTCAATCTAGTCAAATAGGCCTGAAATCAACTTTGGCCCTACCATCAATTGTGGTCAATGGCCTATAGTGTGTATTCAAACAACTTCAATTAATGGTTATTCAAATTCAGTCAAACAAAGGTCAAATTAGCTCAATCAATGCCCAATTAAACTCGTCCTTCTTGTTCAAATGTGCAACTATCCAAGAATGATGAAGAGAGAGATGATTAATTACACTTCCTAGGTTTTGAAATGAGACATCACTTCTTCTTATTTATACTTGTCGAATGAGGGTCTGACAAGCGAAGAGACACCTCTTCATAGGTTGGCTCACTTGAATTCTTCCTAGGTTGACTTCTCCTTTTAATGAATTCTAATTCATACAAGCTGACTTGGAGACCATTTAGAAAAGCAAGAACAAATCTCAATGTTACACAAAAAAAATCAAAACTCCCTCTTATTGAGGGAGGTATTCTCCTTAGATGAAAACAAATTTCCCCTTAATTGAATTTTTTCCTTCAAAATTGTCCAAGATGACTACTATTGACCTACTCTACACCAAGATGCTAGGAGATACACTGCTAGATATGATGAGTGCCAAAGGATGGGAAAGCCTACACCAAAGGATGAAATACTCCTACAACCTCAAGTGACCCTTGATCCATTTGAGAAGTGGGGCATGGATTTCATTAGACCAATTGATCCACCATCTAGAAAAAGGAGATGCATCATTATATGTGCTGATTATTTGACAAAGTGGGATGAAGTAAAGTAGAAGGTGGCAAATTTTCTAAGGGAAAACATCTTTTACAAGTTTGGATTCCCAAGGGATTTGGTCACTAATCAAGGGACTCAACTCAGGGGGTCAATGTATAAGGGTGTATTAAACTCTACCACATCAAAAGGTGCCTACAAGAGAAATATAAAAGAATGAAAGATGTTAGCCAAATTTCGACATCGGAATCTAGTGAGAATGGTGGGCGTATGCTCAAGTTTGCAGGCCAATTTTTTTATTATGGAGTTCATGTCGTAGGGAAGCCTAGATAATCATTTGCATTGCAGGGAAAATAATTGCAGGTTGGGTATGAAAAATGTGGTTGATCATTTTTAAGGATGTGGACCATGGAATGACATATCTTCACCATAACTTCTCTCTGTCCATTGTTCATTGCAATCTAAAACCTTCCAATGTTTGATTAGTTGAGACGATGACATCCCATTTTGGAGACTTCGGTATTTCACGCCCTCATAATATCGCAGCAAGGGCATGATGATTCAAGAGCAGTAGCCTCATGGGACACCTCCAGTCTTGTCCCACCAAGTAAATACGGATACACATGATTGATGAGCCATGTTTTATATTGAATATATACATTCATGAGTCACTGATAAAGGTTTTATACATAAATGATTGATATTGTATATGGGATATATATATGAGTTGCTGATAAAGGTTTGATATGTAAATTTATGATATTGTACATGGGATATATATATATATATATATATATATATATGAGCCACTGATAAAGGTTATATACATCAAATTTGTTTACAAGATATTGGTTACAAAATATGAAAGGGGATGTATACAACTACAACATCTTGGTGTTGGAAACGGTCACAGGAAAGAAGCCGACAGATCTAGCATTCTCTGAAGAAAGGAAATTATTACAGAGTTGGGTGGACGATGCATTTCCTCGATAGATTGTTGGAGATGATTGACCGGAATTTGGTGGAGGAGATTGGAAATGAAGAAGACGATTACTAACAGGAATCACATGATGTAAGTGAATTTATGGGAATGGAATTGTTGTGATGCTGGCGAAGATAGGTGTTATGTGTACCAAAGGGGATCCACGTGAACAACCAACTCTTTGAGAGGCTGAGGAATCGCTAGAGCAGTTGGTTGCCAAAATCTGTAAGAGTTCAGAAAATGGTTGAACTACCTTGGATAGGTGACTAACCAAACCATTTCAGAATCTTATTAGAACATATTTATGGACAAAAATGATTTGATTGCAGTATTCCACTTAAGGTGGATGACATAAAATAGTTAGATTATATAATTTTATTTTAGATGTGATTATATGTTACATGAATATGTTTTCATGAATTGATTAGATTTATTTAGATTCAAAGATATTTTTAGTTAAATAGTTTAGTATATTGATATGGGATTGAGAAACTTGTTCAGTTAGTTGATTATGCAATTTAAATAATTTCTCTATGTTAAAATAATATACATGCATTTACCTATATCATTCTTTAATCAATGTAACACTATTTTCTAAATTTCTAATTAAAATATGATAATTTGGTTAATTATTCTTTTCAAATATTTTTTCTTAATGCCATTATATTGAAAAAGAAATATACACGTTTTTATTTGATTTTTTTTCGAAAACTAGGGTACTTTCTTAGTCATTAACAATAATGATTATTGAATACGATGTTTTTCTAGTGATTTAGAATAATGATGATTGAATAAGATAATTTTTTAGCAGTTTCAACATAATAATGATGGAAATAATGAAATTTAGAATATTAAGGGGAAAGAGACTTTGTTGAGAACGATTTTACGAATAGTTTTAACAAGTTCATTTTCTCCTTTTTATAACATGATTTTTTATTAGTTTTTTTGGTTGATTTTAAGAATAATAATTATTAAACAATTTGTTTTGTAAACTAAAGATTATGTATTAGTTTTGGGAATTATGTATAATTAATGATTCAAGATTTGTTTTTTATTGACTTTTTTTTATAGATAAAATTGGTATGCTATTTTATTTATTTATTTAGAGATTTAATATAATTATGAAATTATATAATCATATAAGGTTATGTTGAAAGGACCTAATTCATATGTGATGATAACTTGGATGAATTTTCTGAAAAAATTATTACCAATTTTATAGTGGCCCATAACTTGTATGACAACATTACTAATAGTTTTACATATTTAATATTGCAAATACTTTGGATCTCCACAAGTGAAATAATTAATAGTACTTTCTTGGATTGACATTTGATTCATTAAACATTAAATATTGTGTATTCATTGTAAATATATATCTTCATTCATAAAAGATTTGCAGCCCATCCTCCCACATTTACCACTTTCACCGATTTGCCGAGGGTAAACATGAGTTGAGGTTCACTATGATAAGAATAAACCTACTTTATGACCTTAAGGAAATGGATTCAATAAATTAAGACTTTACTAACTTCCCTCAGGTGTTACAGGACCTACAGGAGCAACCCAACCCATATAGGTGTCTAACCCCTGAGATAACTCTCTTTTTCACTAACCTAAAGCCTTAGTCACTCCCTTTCTAAGGAATGAAAGTGAATACAAGCCTCTAGTCACTCCCATAGGCCTACCTACCAGCGAATATGGAATTTTCTAGTTAGTTCTATGCCAACGACCCTGAATTCTGAGCCACTTTTTTAGGGCTAAGACTCATGCCTCTACCTCAAACTCAGTGAAAATTTCATAAATAATGAGTGACATATAGGAAAAGCTTATAAACCAAATCTTGAACCAAGAATTGACCCGACTCTTCCAAACCGGGACCGTAATTCTGTTAAATACATGGTAAACATGCAACCTATAGGTTATGAATGCATATATGAACATAAGGATATGAAAATTTATTTGACGTTTAACAAGAATGACCAATTCCTTATCACAATAACTGTTATAACACTAGTTAGGTCATCAATGAAAATGTGATAAGAGCCATACTTAGACCCATCAAATAACCATGATTATAACGAGCATATCACCAGATAAATACCAATGATAGAACAATTATTAAAGCCACAAAACAACAAGTAAATTTACTCATCAAAGCAAGATAAACTTAACTCTTATTAACCATACGTAAAAGTCAACTAGATCTAGGACTTCCACGTACCACTCGACCATAGATTGGGTTGAACTATATATTTCTTTTATTCAATCACCTTTGTGCCATATTCCAAGCATAAATGTGGGATCTCATGGGATAAACCAATCCATAAACAACCAAGGGAATCTAGAGGTTAAACCACCTCCACCCTCACCATATTGTGATCTCACCTAAACCATTCCTGAGATCACAAAACCAAACTGAGATTGGATGCCTCATAATTCCTTTACCATCCCTCGAGGAAATTTCATGTCTCCCCCCGCCTATTGAGGGGATCCAGGAGAAAACCATGTCGATCCCAACCCTTGGTATTTTCTCGATACCACCTCACTGAGATCCAAAATCTTCTAGTAATCCAAAGCTCAACTGAGAAATACTCCCATCACACCATGGCTATCTGGAAATAGAAAGGGAAGGCTAAAATCAGTGTCAAAACACGTCAAAATACATTCCATCAATAACAAACAAACCAAGTATACACATGCATGTACCATGTATGCCAAAACAACTAGGAAATCATACATGTAACCTGTTACCTACAAGTATTTCTATTGAAGTTGCTTGATCTATCCTTTCCTTTGCCTTCCTTGTCCTCCCTTTGCTTGTTTTCTTTCTTTCTCCTCTTGGTGATCTTCTCCTCACTGAGACTAATCTTGAAACTGAACTTACCAAAGGATTTGAATTGATTCTTAGAAGCCGTTTTATTATTGATGCCTCTAATTTCTTCATTTACCTTAATTTTCCTTCAATTTCCTCCTTACATGCAACCTATGACCTTTCACCTCCCTTTTCTCCTAATTTCCTTTATTTTCATAAATAAAGTGCCAAAAATATATTTTTTCCTTTTCAAAGCCTTTGTCATTGCCTTTTCCAATTTTCCTTAGCCTTAAACACAACAAGTGATGCCCATTAGGATATTTTTCCCAACAATAATCTTGTAATACATGTCCCATGACCTTGGTCTTACTTTGCCTTTATTAACTTTATTACTTGAAATTTTAACCCGGGGTTGTTACAAACCCCTCCCCCTTAGGGCAACATCATCCTTGGTGTTCTATGACACCTACAACCAGCAAAACCACTGAAAAGAAAAACATACTTCCCATGGATCTTTATACCCTAGCTTGTTGCAGTATTTAGAATGACCACCACTGAAAACATGACAATCATATCATTTATTAGATCTTTATAACACAACTCATTATGGTATTTAAAATAAAAACCAAATATACCTATGAACATTTTCTTCAACCAACAAACAACTATATTGTCTATGGATATTTTTAATCCAGCTCGATACAATATTTACAATAATATACATATGCACATTTGTTCAACCAACAAATGAAAGGAGACAATGATTGTATCAACAACAAGGGAATCCAGAGGCTCACACCTCCACCCTCAAAGTAATACCAGGATTCGCCTCCTTCCTAGGAATTCCAAAACCCACTTCCAAACTCAAACTTGCATTCAATGTCTAATGCTATAATCCTTGTGTTACCTGTTCCTTTAGCGAACAGTTACCGACTCATTATTCTAGGGAACACTCCCAAAGTGCATCTGATTCCATCTAAAAATGATAATGACCAAAACAAATCCATCCTCTAACCTTCTCTATTGCATAGTCCCTCAGGCAATCCGGTCACCCCCTTCCATGCAGTCGCTCACCTTCCAAGTTCCCTGAAATCCCCTTTCTCAGGCTATCCATCCCTTGGTAAGGTTTCCTCGTATTGGAAGGTCCAAAAACCAAGGCATATTCCTGCCTCAAAACCAAGGCTTATCCCTGCCTCCAAACCATCATATCAGTCATAACATGCTCATGGAAATCATTAGACAATATTGGGTACTAATGTCCCACAACAACCCTCGTCCTAAATGATTTACCAACATATTGTTGCCTATTCCAATTCCTTTTTCCCTTGTTAATTCTTGTAGTTAGTTTCAACCATCCAACCAGGAATTTTCCATACTTTCTTGTACCACGTATTGTTGGGCATGGCCCAACTTGGTCCAATTTTTTTATAAAAGGCTTCGCAAAAGAAGGAGTCGATAGCGAGGAGCACGCTAAGTTAGTTAGTTGCGTGAAAATATTGGGGCTTCGGGGCGGGTCAAAGCCCCTTATTTTGTAATGGGTATTAGGTAGTTGTCCATGCCATGGTATGTGGACCATGGTTTTTGTAAGAACGAAATGTATTTAAGGATGTGTAATACCTTCGAGAAGAATAATAAATGATAGGAGGACCAATTGGCATAAAGTCTGTAATACGTAAGTTTCTGTCTGTATTTTGAGGAAAGGCTCCGCAACTAAGTGCGCAGAACACCTGCAGCTAGGTGCGCAGGTCGACAAAAACTGTAATCATTGAAAATTTGTATCAATAAAGAAGAATATGTTTGAAGAAACACTGTGTATTTTGAGTTATATTTGTGCTTATAGTTAATGTTATGCATGTTATGTACTCCATTTGTGTGAATTAATCTGTATTATGCTACTTTTTTGTATATTTCTGTGCTAAGTAAAATCTATTAAGCACAGTATTTGCTTGAAGTCTTTTATAATTGTGAAGTTGTAGATAAGGTTAACATAGAAGAAAATACATGGGAACCTTAGCTCAGTATCCCTCGGAATGTAGAAACCTGGTTATGCAATCTCCCATAACTACTTCAAGTGAGACTGCGACCTGCTTGCAGGTTGCTGCCGAAAGGGATAGTGGTTGAGGGTTTTGATGGTTGCGAAGTGCATTCTGGACCTGGGTCAAGCCCCTTAAGCCAACAAATGGTTCTATTGTTGGGCCCAAGATCTATGTGAGGGATATGTTTTGGCATCCGTCATAGAAAGAGATCGAGAAGTGGGTTGATCAAAAAGAAAGAGAATTTGTAGAAAAAGAAAACAGAAACCCTAGACAGTCGACTGAAGATTGGTTGCATAGGTATATTTTTTAAGAGAAGTACAAATTTTTATATGGTTCATTCCACGTTGAGCTATATGAGTGGGTCTCAAAGTTGACTGAACATAGGACTTGTTTCAAGAATGACGAACCCAAGGGATGGAATCCTGATTTGACACAAATACTCAAGAATACCAACAACAAAATTTCCAGAGTTTTTGGCTTCTGGATCGATAGTCGTTTGTGAGGATTTATCACTAAATTTATGATAGACACAGTCGTATCATATACTGAAGTTGAAAGAATATTTTTCAAAGGTCCGCAAGGTAATTTTTCATATTCTCTCAGTCTCTGGATTAAGATGCTTTTGTGTGAAAAGGGTATACTATGCACGCAGTCAGATTGATGTTCGGAAAAAGACAAAACTAGTATGAATGAGGATCTACACGAAGAGGGAAGCGTTACAAAGTAGATCATGAACCAATTTTTTTTATTAAGACTAACTATAATCCATTACTAGGAAGATCTAAAAGTGAAGAAGAAAGAAGTAACCCCGCCACCCTGCCATATTCCCCTCCCCAATCCGAAGCAATCAAGTTGCCTTTGGGATTCCACATCCATCTACCCCACTCACACCCCATGCCCCTCGACATATTCACCTACACCACCACCCCCTCCACCTAACCCCCTGAGAAGAAGAATGGTCGATGATATTAGGTTGCCTACCTTTAAAGGCCTCATAGCAGAGGATCTTAAGCAATTTTGGTTCGTCGCTAATGTATTATGGAAGGCAAGATAGGTCGATGATGAATATGTTAAGAAGGCATAGCTCATTACGACGTTGTGGGAAAGAGTGCTAACCTAGTATATGAAGTATTCTGTGAATAATCGAACTACTATGTTAGATGAGATTAGGAAAGCACTGGTGCCAGAATTCAGAAAGCCGAAGTCAGAATCAAAATGTATAACAGAGTTGAAGGAGATCAAACAAGAAGTCAGTGAATCTTTATGGGAGCTAGATCAGCAATTGAAAGTATTAATGGGACATGTGAGCTTCGAAATATGTCCAAAGAAGCACAAGGAATGGTTTATAGCCACGTTGTTGCCACATATCAGGTTTCCCTTAATGCAGAAAAAGATTGAGACTCAAGCTAAAGCATTGGAGATCACAATGAAACTAGAATCATCGCCAATAAGAGACACTCATATACGAGTGCAACAAATTTAGAGTCAATTAGCGAACTTTACCTTGGAACTGCGAGACCTCAATAAGGGTAAAGAAACTATAACGGAAGTCTAGTGTACGGAATGTAAAGTAGAAGGTCATTATAAGGATCAATGCCCTATGTTCAGAGATTATTTGGAAAGTGGAGCACCTAATCTAGTAAATATAGGGTCGAGTTTATGGTTTAAAATATGTAGAACCAGAGGTCAACATCTCTCAGAGGACTGCTACTTATTGCAGAAATATGTGTAGACTCCAAAGCAACTATTTTGTTCTTTCTGTAGATTGGTGGACCATGACGAGAAAAATTGTCGGAGTTATGATTTAATGATGGAACACACTTCTAATACCTATACATTACAAGCTGAAGTACATACCAATGATGGGTCAGGCCAACACCCTGGTAGAGGAGGTTTCCCTAGACGAGGGAGAGGACGAGGGGGAGGAGTTGGCTGAGGGCACAATCAAATTATATGTTACAAATGTGGCCAGGAAGGACACTTTGTGAGGGATTGTCAGAACCCTACAACAACCTATAGCTATTGTAGGTCTTTTGATAACGTAATAGAAGAATTCTTTGTTCTCCTTGCGAAGATGTAAGGAGAGAGGAACCACTAGCTTGCAACAAATACCCAAATGATGACTGCTAAACCTAGAGAAGAAGAACCATGCGTTAACATTGTGACAAGAAGTGGAATTGTGACAGGAGATGATGAAGGT
>APFE030828930.1:34452-47163 GCA_000404065.3 Pinus taeda | reverse complement strand
ATTTTTGTTAGAATAGTTTCTTTCTAGTTGGTGTGTTTTAGATTAGGAAAGTGTGCCTAGTTTAGAGAGTGCTTTTATCATTATTCCTGCTTATCTTGATTTTACTCTTGATATTGCAGATGTTGACGTCTCTTCAAACATACATTGGTTTTGTTGATGGTGCTTGTCATAGTACACGGAACATTTCTTCCATAGCTTGGGTCATCTATTCACCCTCTGATGAGTTAGTATCTATGCATGGGGTAAGCCTCGGTCAAACAATGAATAACAATGCAGAGTATAGTGCAGTGATTGAATTATTATCTAAATCCATCTCAATTGGGATTTGGAGTTTGATTGTTAGGTTAGATTCTAAACTCATTGTATTACAGCTTAACAGGGTTTATGCCGTTAGAAATCCAGTGTTATTAAGATTATTTTTGAGAGTTCGTCCCTTGGAACGTGAATTTGACTACATTGAATATCAGTGTATTCCAAGATATTTAAATACATTAACAGATGCAGTTTCTTCTCGAATGTTGAATAGACATTTGCAATAATCAAAACAGTAAATTTAAAAGCATTCCATAACATGTTATACAATATAGCCAGTAATAGTGATATATCATAGCATAGAAGTGTGTCATATATACATCGTCTTCAATCATAGGTTGAAAAACACCTTATGATCGGCAAAAATGATAGTACAAAAAGACATAAAATGTCGTATGAGTCTACAAAGGCGATCATCCTATCCCTGATGATCACGATAAGAAACCACTGCTCGGGCCACCCTACAAAGGAACCTCCTAAAAGGTCCTAGGACCCCAATCACGTAATGTTGTAACCTAAGTGGAATATCATCTATGCTAGTCTCTGGAATATCTATTGTCAAACGCTCTAGATGATTCTCCAATTCGGTGAGGGTCTCTGTAGATTGGTCCTGTGGGGCCGGTCCTGCTGCAGCTGGGTGTCTCCTCCCATAGGGCTAGAGAGCAGCTGGTCGCCATGGACCCACATCTCCATTTAAAACTTTTTACTGTCAGTTTTGGATGATTTAAAAAACAAAACAAAAAAAGTTAAAAATTTAGAAAGTGTTGAAAATGATTATACCTTAATCATCCCATTGCTCTCCTAGTGGAAGAGCCATGTCTGGATCACCACGATAATCCATCCCAGCATATGGAAAATCTTGAATCATGAAAATTTGGTTCCTCAAACAACGAAAACACTCAAGCGGAAATCGAACAACCTCTGAGCCCTCCTCAGGATGATGGGCCATCACTACAACCCAAGGCATAATCCTAGACTCTCGAGGAAGTCCAGCCTCAACGGAAAGCTGTTGTGGGACCAACATAGGGACCCTCTCTAGACAACCAAGAAACCATATCCAAAGTTTTTTAGTTGTCTGTTCTTTGCTCTAGTCAATTGGCCTTTTACATTCACCAACACAGCCTCGCACCAATTGAAGATGGTGTCTCGATAAAAGTCTGCTGCCATTCGCATCTAGGATCCAATAGCTACATGCAATGATGCGCTCCCGCATAGTCTAGTGACAGTGAACGCAATAACTTTAAGTTCAGGACGGGAGATAGTTTTAATATCTATCCGTTTGTCCTCTGTTTGGTCATTGCAAAACTCTAGTCGGAGACTAGCGATAGACTGGCCACCTGGCCTAGTCCCAAAAAGAGATAATCGTTCGCCTCTCTTGGGCAAACCAGTCAAGAAATATATGTCCTCTAGCTCGATTTCGAGCCGGTGGCCACCAATCATGAAACACTGGTCCTATGTGCTCCACCTATTTACCAACCATTGCAAGAAGTCTACTTGGGCCCTCATGCCGAGTACGGCCCTGAATTTAAATAGTCTGCATGCTTTTAATGCCCATATGTAGGTGGATGAATTAATGTGGCAAGATCCACATCCTCATACTCGCATTCCTGCCAAATGAGCATTTTGTATGTCCTACATTGCAAAAAAGGCCGATTAGAACAATTTAGTTTAAAAAAAATTGGGTGGAAATGGAAAAAATTGAAATTTTAAAACCTATTTCACAGGGTCTGCACTCGCTAGTTAGGGACAGTGCATAGGTCCGCACTCATCCTAAGCAACAGGTGTGGAACCCCGACTTTTCCCTTTGTAGAAAAAAGTTGGGGTCCGCAGGGGCCGCATGTTGCACCTGCAGACCCCCGCGAGCAATTTTTAAGTCAATTTTTCCCTTAAAAAATCAATTTTAAAGCCCTAAAATGAATATTAAACGATTGAAATGCAAGATAGGGATGATGTGGATTACCTGGAGCTGACGGTTTTCGGTTCCAACGGTCAAATTTTCCGCAATCTTCACAAGAAGTTTCTTACCCAAAAGCTCTTACTTCTTGCTCTGAAGTCAAACGGTAAAAATTAATTTACAAAAGCCCTTTTTATAAGCTTTTTTGAATAAATGAATTTTTAATTTATTTATTTTTTACTTTAAAAAGGTAATTTTTGATGCATTTTTATTTATTTTAAACAGGTATGAGTAATGTTTTGAGTTTTTGTGCAGAATATTGTATTTTCAGGAAGAATTGATCATTTTCAACAAAGAGCATACTTTTTCACTTTTTTGGACTCTTCCAAAATTTACGAAAAAGCGAAACATTGGAGTCCTCTTTAAGCTCTTTTTTGACTTGTAAAATATGAAAAGATTGCCAAGTTTTTCCTTTTTAAACTCGTTAAAACGGAATTAAAAGGACGGTCCACTTACAACTCTTTTCTGACCGTATAAACATGAAAAGATGGCTAGACTTTTGTCATTTCAAGTTTGATATTGGTTATAAAATGACATGTCTCTAATCGCTTTTTTACTTTTTCAGATCAGAGTCACTAATTACGAAAAGTACTCCTTGATCATAATGGTCAAGCGGTTCTCTCAAGTATTATTTTATACTTTTTCAGGCTTAGGGGACACAAATTTACGAAAAAGGACACCCATGGAGTTTTCTTAAGTTTTTCTTCTGACTCCCTAAAATTGAAAAACACCGAGTTTTTCCTATACTGGACTTATTAAAATTCAACAGTAAAGGACCTGTTCAATTTTAAACAGGAACGGACCACTCCTTCTTAGGGTTCGAATTTTAAACTAAGTTGGACTCATCTAAAGGATGAGCTTATAATCAAGCAAATGTTATCCTCTTCAAGCTTGTCAAAAATAAAGAGGTACTTGCCAGAAATGGTGGGGGGAAGAGAGAAAAATGAACCTATTTGTTATACTTTGTGTTTTAGAAAAGCAGTTAACCACTCTTGAACACGATACTTTTTGTTCACCTGGGTAGGGAAATCCTTTACCTAACAGTTAATCAAACCATATTGAAGGTCTTCAACCGGTTTCTGGGTATTATCTTTGGGTCAATTATCACCAAACCATCTGCAGTGTCGTTATGTGTTCAAGAGGTCAGTTCAAATAAACCATTCACTTGAAAAATATATGTCGTCCATTTTGACCATCCCTGAGTTAGTCATTGCCAAATATATTTCTTCAAAACTTGATCTATGATTTCGTGTTGTGGGCTTGCCTACGATGGATCGCTTTCTATCGACTCCAACTCATTATCTAGAAAGATGATCTAGAAATCGTCAGTACCTTAGAATCTGCATGCCCTAATGGCAGGTTTCTCGCCTTTGACGACAGGTTGCATCATTGACCTTCGATCAAAGGATTCTATGACATGTTTGACATCAACTCATTTATTCCTGTTTCATGGATTGTACTGAGTACTTTGAGAGCCATTGACATTACTGGTGGTTTCTCTCACACGTGTTAATAGTTCACATCATTGACTGGTAATCAAGTGGTTTCTACCATGTTCGACTTCGACACATTCATTCACATGGATAGAATCGTACTAGTTCGGGAAGCAGAAATCAAGACCCTGGATCTAGTTTCTACCATCCGGACTGCGAGGAATTTTGTTATTCATTATGCAGTGGACTATTCATAAACAGATGGTTGCGCCCATACTGTGTCTACATATGTCTGTACTCGTGATGTATTACAAAATCATTCGTGTATCAGAGTAGTTTAGTTAGTTTTCTAGTCAGTTTTGATCTAAGCATGGGAATGCCTACCTCAGCTATGATATGTTCACATATATATATATATTTTGCATTGAATGTTTTTACACGTTCCGACCGGGGTTTCCATAGGATGATCCTTGAAATGATAAAGTACTTCACTCTTCTTAGATGACAAATGCTATCCTCATCTATTACAGACTTCGCACTTTAGGGGGAAATCTGTTGCACAAAAATTGTCACCTTGACATTCTGCAATCTGTGTGAATCTATCACCACTCATAATTTCCTTTTTGCAAGTCTTAAACCTCAGTTCTTCATATCAAGCCTTGAAAATAAGAGAAAGCCCTTAAAAGTCTCTAAAACTTTGGTTCCACACTTTCTCTTAGCATTACCTGTGGTCCCGCACCTAATGGTCATGTCCCCTGTGCACCTGACTGCCCTGTCTCTATGTTATGGGTGCGGACCCCTATAAAAGTTAAAAAGACGCAAGTACATTCTTAAAAAACTCACTTTGAGTCATTTCTGGAAGCTTCTAGAGGGAATCTTGAGGTGGGAAGTTTGCTCCTTTAAGGTTCATGCATCCCATACCTTAAGGATCTAACCCCTTGATGTGAGGAGATTATCCCTTTGAACGAGGACTCTATCCCTTCATAGATGGACCTGTAACCTCCTTCCTTTGCACTATAAAATGAAGCATTGGTCTGGTTACTGAGGAGGTTGAAAACTTAATATTTTTGAGGTGAAATGTTGCTGGAACTTAGTATTTCTAATTGAGCTTTTGTGAGGAAATATTACATACCTCTTGATCTCATTTGGAAGAGTGTGAGGCTTGTCAAAGTAGAGGAGATTCCTATTTTGGACCCTGGGAAGAGCTTGTACAACATTAAGGAACCAAAGGTTGTAAAGTTCTTCTATTTCAAAGTTAATACAATCAAGTTTATTTTTCTCAATAAGTTGTGTTTTATGGTTTATTTTATGGATTCCTTTATCACCATAATGAACATGATTTAATATATTAGCTATGCAGGTGTTATTTGATGTGTGCTTGTTTGTGATTACAGGTTCTCAAAAGGAAACTCTTTCGGACGGTTGAAGCATGGATGCCACAAACTAGCGATGGACTTAAGGTAGGGACTAAACACCTCTTTAGTTTTTATTAATGAATCACAATATGTTTAGAGAAAGGTAGATTTTCTTGTCTTGCTTGTTGCTAGATATATGTTGTACTAGGGAGATCAGCCTTGTTCGCAAGATCAATTTATCCGGCCAACACATGGTGAGAAAAATTGTCGAAGTTATGATTTAATGATGGAACACACTTCTAATGCCTATACATTACAAGTTGAAGTACATACCCATGATGGGTCAGGCCAACACCCTAGTCTAGGAGGTTTCCCTAGATGAGGAAGAGGATGTGGAGGAGGAGTTGGCTGAGGGCACAGTCAAATTATATGTTACAACTGTGGCCAGGAAGGACACTTTGCGAGGGATTGTCAGAACCCTACAACAACATGTAGCTATTGTAGGTCTTTTGATAACATAATATAATAACTCCTTGTTCTCCTTGCGAAGATGTAAGGAGAGGAACCACCATCCTGCAACGAATACCCAAATGATGACCGGTGAACCTAGAGAAGAAGAACCATGCGTTAACATTGTTACAAGAAGTGGAATTGCGACAGGAGATGATGAAGTTAAAAATAAAGTAGAAGAGACCTGCAGAAGGAAGACCAATGAAAAGGCCCTTAGGTTTAATATCGAGGTAGAGAAATAAACATTCATGGGAGCGAAGTGGAGTTTCATGGACGTTGGGGCCTCTACTTCTTCTACGCAATCAAAATTGATACCACAAAAGGACTGCGCTCAGGTGACTGCTCCGACACAAGATGTAGACCTAGGTATTTTGAACTCATTTTTGCAATCCTACTTGAAGTTGTTAAGAAATCAAAGGGTTGTTGAAGGACTTCAGGAGTTGATAGACTTATGTGCTAATAAGGAGGTACCGTGAGGTGATTTGTGTGCAATAAACAACTTACATCAGCAGAAGAAGAGAACAAGGAAAGAAATGAGGTTAACTATGCATATTGGACAATATGACAGACATGGGAATCGATGGGGAGACTAAAGCTGCAATGGTCACTAATTCAGTTGAGGATGGCTAATCAACATAAAATTGTGCCTATGGGAATAGTTCCTGGCATCATTTTAGAAATTGAAGGAGTCATAAATATTACAAATTTTGAAGTAATTAAGATTGTAGATGATAGAAATCCATATCCAACATTGTTGGGACTAGATTGGGCCTTTGAAAATCTAGTAATACTCAATCTGAAGAAAAGACAAATGGTATTTGAAAAGGATGATATGAGGGTCATTTTCCCTTTAGACCCTTCGGAAGAAATGCGGTACACTGAGCCTGTACGAGATGAGGACTATGCTACAGATGTAGATAATATTTATCAAATCACTACCAAGGAATAATATTGGATCAACCCTACTGCAAATGGGGTATTGGGCTGGGAGCATGATAGTTCGCGCACTTCATATTCTGAAGAAGAATTGGAGAATTTCTAGAACATGTTATACGAAGTCTCTACTACAAAATCATTGTGTTGCGTAACTTTAGAGGTACGTGATATGGCTTATTATGATGGACTTGGAGATGTAAGTTTGTTCCTTGATGAATACGAAAGAAGAATATCAGAGGAACAAAGATTGTAAGATTTGGATGTCGTGCTGAGAGCAACACCTACTAGATGGTGGGGTACTCAAAAGAAGAATATAGCAGAATGACAGCAGTGTCAGAGATTAATATGGATTGGGTTTGGCGTGATTGATACAAAGATGGAAGTAAAGTATGATGGTCTAGATGATCCTCGCGAGCATATTAATCGCTATACTTCAGTATGGAAGGAAATTCCAGAACAAGAATGGGTGCATGGGTTCATCCACATGCTTGAGACGATTCTGACGAACTGGTATCTAGACACTGAACTGCGACATGGCACTACAAGCTGGAAATTCCTGGTAGAACGATTCATAATAGCGTTCAATTTTGAGGATGATTGGCCAGGAATTAGTTCAACCTTTCAGGTAATTAAGAGAAAATATCCATGAATCAAACCCCAACGATTTGGCAGCATGATTGGGCCAAGCAGCTGAAACATGTTATAGAATGTTATAATATCACTACTGAAGAAGACGAAGATTTATGCAACATTGATATACCAGAGTCGAAGGGACATCGCAAATTCATTGGACTGGAACCAGAAATTCTAGATATAATGGAGATGGTAAAAACAAAGAAAGTAAACATTGGGATAGAAGAAGACCCGAGGTTCACGACAACTGGAGATTATTGGGACGAAGATACAGTTAGTAAAATCACATAACTATTACATGAATACAAGGAGTTGTTTTGACGATTTCAGAGATGAAGGCAATATTAGGGGTCTTAGGAGTTATGAGAATCCCTCTGAAACCTGATGCGAAGCCTATAAAGCAAAGACCCTGTAGGCTCAATCCAAAATAAAAGGAAAAGGTGAAGGAAGAGTTAGATTAGATTCTCATAGTAGGGATTATTAAGCCTATAGAGGAGTCTAAATGGATAAGCCCCATGATAGTTCACGAAAAGAATACTAAGGGAGAAAGAAGGATTTGTGTCGACTTGAGGAAATTAAATGATGCATGTGTGGATGACCCCTTTCTTACACCATTTATCCATGAAATACTGGAAAATGTAGGAGTTCATGAAGCCTACTCTTTTAAAGATGGGTTTTTAGGCTATCATCAAATTCGAATTGCGCAGGAGGATCAACATAAGACAACTTTTGCAACATAATGGGTTTCATTTTAGTACACTTTGATGTCGTTTGGATTGAAGAACGCGCTTGCCATATTCTCAAAAATTGTAGTTGCAACATTCAAGGAGTATATACATAAGTTTTTGGAAGTTTATTTTGATGATTGGATAGTTTTTGGGTTATTAAAGAAGCATATTGCAAGCTTGAGGCTTATGTTGGATACGTGCAGACAACATCAAATTTCATTAAAATTGAAGAATTGTATATTTTGTGTGCCTTGTGGCATCTTGCTAGTACATATTGTGTGTAAACATGGATTGTTGGTGGACCCCGTGAAGATAGTAGTAATTGTAACCTTGCCACTCAGACAATTGCACACTACGCTGGGACACACTAGTTATAATAGAAAAATTATAAGGGGATATGCACAGAAAAACACGTCGATGGAGAAGTTACTGAAGAAAGATGTCACATTTAAATGGGATGAAGAATGTCAAAAGAGTCTAGATATCCTGAAGGAAATGATGGTAATTGTGTCGATCTTAGTTTTTCTAGACTGGAGTAAGGAATTCGATGTGCATGTCGATGCATCATGCATAGCATTAGGCGTAGTGTTGGAACAACCAAGAGCAGACGAATTTGATCATCCTATAGCATTTGCAAGCAGGAAGTTGTCCAAGATAGAAAATAATTACACTAGAGAGGGAAGGCTTAGCTATGGTTTATGCGATGCAGAAGTTGAGGAAATATTTATTGGGAGTTCATTTTAAGATGTTCACTGATCACTTTGCGCTGAAGTACTTGGTGAATAAGCCTATCCTAGGAGGAAAGCTCTGTCGATGGCTCTTACTATTTCAAGAGTATGATTTTGAAGTTATAGTCAAGCTAAGAATATTAAACGTTGGACTAGATCAATTGTCAATATTGGAGTCAGGTGAAGAATCCAACAGTCTCAAAGATAACTTACCTGATGCACAGTTGTTCACAATCAAGGTTGTGGATGAACATTTCACTAACATTATTCAATTTTTGGTCACAAGAAGGGTGCTTGAGGAATACTTGACACAACAAAAGAATGAATTGGTAGTAAAAGTAGCTAATTTCACATTGATTGCATGACATCTATACAAGATGGGACCATATGAGATATTGTGAAGACATGTCCCTAAAGATGAAAAACAAAACATCCTGATAGAAGCTCATGAAGGTGTTGTAGGTGGACAATATGCAGGGAGGGCTACTACACAAAATATCTTGAGAGCTGGGTTATGGTGTCCCACGATGAATAAGGACACAAAGGAGTTTTGCAGAGCCTGTGATAGATGTCAGAGAATAGGAAGACCATCACAAAGAGATGAAATGCCATTAAATCTGCAGGTAACATTAAAAGCATTTGATAAATGGGCACTAGACTTTTTTGGTCATATTAATCCACCTAGGAAAAAGACCGGAGAGAGGTACATCATCACTGCGACAGATTATCTGACGAGTTGGGTTGAAGCACAACCATGAAGGATTGTAATGCGAAAACTGCCGCAAAGTTTATTTTTGAATCTATTTGGTCCAGATTTGGGTGCCCAAAGATACTAATGAGTGATCGAGGTTTGCACTTATTGAATGAAACTATAAAGGCACTGACCAAATAATTCTAGGTATACCATCAGAAGAGGACCCTGTATCACCCTCAAGAAAATGGGATCACCGAAGCATTCAAAAAAAATTTGTAGAACGTGCTTACCAAAGATACAATGTGAATAGGAATGACTGGGATTTAAGGATTCCAGTGGTGTTGTGGGCTTACAAAACTACATGCAAGAAATTGACAGGCCAGACACCATTTCAACTAGTATATAAGCAAGAAGTGGTCATGCCCATGGAGTATATTATGCCTGGCTTGATAATTGCAACTTTCACAGATATGGCGGATTCTGAGATAATGGAGGAGAGGATGGCACAATTGCTCACTTTAGAAGAAGACAAGTTTATCGCAAGCTTTCATCAATAAGTCTAGAAAGCAAGGGAGAAATCCTGGCGTAACAGGCATATTAAGTAGAAGACACTCCACAAAGGATATTTTGTGTTATTGTACAATAGCAAGTTTGCAAAGTTCCTTGGGAAGTTCAAAACACACTGGTTAGGACCTTATATTATTAAGCATATCTCGGATGGTGATGTAGTACAACTCACGAAGTTGAACGGATAGATGATTCTGGGATGGGTGAACAACAACAAATTAAAGATATATAGGGACTACATTGTACCTGGAACCTTGCGATAAAACAACGAAGCGAAGACAGCCTTAGAGCCACCAACAGTTGAAAGTGGGAACAAGAATATAAACTACTCTACAGGAAGGGACTTCGCCAAAGGGAAATTGTTATGTGATACTGAGGAGTATAACAAAGTCCAAAGGAGTTGTGACAAAGAAGAAGTTTTTGCGCCAAAAGAAGAGCTCTAGCGAAGTTAGCTGGAAATATGACCATTGGAAGGAAAAAGGGCACCATTAAAAGGAAACTACCATTAAGAGGCGTGGGAGAAAAGAATTTATGAAGCACAGCTAGCTGTATCTAGCCCATACCTGCATTAAATAAGCCAAATCTAAACCAATCATGAGGTTGGGAATTCAAAATTGTTATAAAAACTGCATCCTGTGCCACATTTTACGCTTTGCTTCCCAGAGAATTCAGAAATTATGTCTAAGTGTGAAGGATCTATTGCATGTCTGAGAGGAGTTTTGAAGAGATGGTTAGTATATTTGCAAAGAAGGGGCTAGCTGGTATTAGGAGTCACAAGCAAGAAAAATAACACCAGTCAGTGTGCCTATGTCCTCGATGTGCTTGAGGTCGCCAAGAAAACAACCACGGTCACAAGCACAACCATAGTCATAGAAGACAAAGGAGAAAAGACCAGCTGAGGTCTCTACAACATAATTAATAACATCACCCAGAAAGAAAACATAGAAAGAAGTGTACATAAAGAATAAGGAGGATAAGGGTAAGAAGCCAATGTAGAAGGGCAAGAAGATGGTGCAACAGGTCAATGATGGTGAGGAGGAGGCCAAATTCAAGCGTAAGGAGGCAAAGGCAGAAAATATCCCCTCTGTGCTCCCACCCTACATGCCACCTAGAAAACTAGGCGCAAAACTGGTTAAGGAGCTGAAGGAAGGAAATTTTGCTACATACACTCTGTTGTTTCCGAAGTAGGTGCCTTTTGAAGGTGAAGCATTGGGGAAAATTCCCCAACTAAAAATGGAGGATTGGGACTTCAATGAAAGGAGCAAGTATCCTTAGTTCGAGCCCAGTTGGTATTTGAAGCAGGTTCATTACCCAGAAAGTGGAGTTACAAGGTTGGATCCGCACACATGGGATGTGGGATTGCATAGAGAAGGGATTCTAAACATGCTAAATGCTCCACACTTTGGTCGAAGCTCATCCAGCACAGCCTCTGTGTGACAACTCCTCGCACTGGGGCGTGATATCCAGCACAGCCTCTGTGTGACAAGTCCTCACACTGGGGCATGATGGGAGTCTATGGTTGTCATAGTATCAAATATCTATTAAGTTTTGTAATTTTATTCAAATTCTTTACATGGTCCCAAAAAATTGCGTTATGCTACTAGTTTGGTTTTCCTACTACACCCCAAGTATTATATATAAATTTCTACTTAAAAAGTACACTATACACGCTACCCAACTTACCAAAAAACTGTTTTTTAATTATAAACACAAAAAACATAATACCATATACTTTTATGTTATTTCTCAAAAATCTTTAAATCTCTATAACACAAGTTATTTTTATTATTTTTAATTGAGAAAAAAATTACTTTTGTTTAAGGTGATCTCACATTTACATAAACATAAAAAGTTTGGATGTAATTTCATACTAATAATTACATACATCATGTTATTTATCAAAAATATACATTTTAAAAAATTTATTATTTTTATTTTTATATTATTTATTATTTTTAATAATTACTTAAAAAAAAAAAAAAAAAAAAAATTAATTGATCAAAATTTATATATAGAAATTTACATATAATTTAAATATAAATTATATATATATATATATATATATATATAATATATATATATATATAATATATTATTTCTATAAATCTTAGGTTTTTAGAAATTTGATATCATCTCTGTTGGAAATAACACTGAGAGGGGGGGTGTGAATCAATGTTAGCAAATCAATAACTTTTTCATTTCCATACTTAGATTCATATATGCTACTTTAGTTAAGGGAACCCGCATGTACATGCAACTGTGTTTAATGAAACTAGCGTATATACAGTAAACTTATGATTCAGTTAATCCATTATATGTTGATCTTTAATCAGTGCATCAAAACTTCATTAACCATATGAACAGTAAACAGGTGCAATAAAACAGAACAGATCATCACACATAAGAAGCACACATGAACACCATGATATAAGGTGGAAACCCAATGCAGGACAAAAACCACCTTCTGTTGTTTTCTTTAATATAAGAAAAACCTGTTTACAATCTTGTACTGGCGCAGACTCATACCAATACGCAAGCACCCACCTACAGAAGGCTACAACCTTCTCTCGTTCTCTAGTTTCTACTGGAAGGGTGCTACAACCCCCTTAGCTCTTGTACTAGCCGATCCGTTTACTACTACGTAGGCGTCGACCTACTGAAGGCTCCAACCTTCACTCGTTTTCCAGCTGCTACTCGAAGGGAGATCCAACCCCTTGGCTCTTGTACTGGCCGATATGTTTACAAGTACGTAGGCGTCGGCCTACAGAAGGCTATGATCTTCTCTCTTCCTCCAGGGACCATGTTTCATAAATTTTCATACTGGATACTCCTGAAGCACAACACCATAATCTGAAGGCCAC
>APFE030828930.1:10987-34334 GCA_000404065.3 Pinus taeda | reverse complement strand
TTTCATCCAATTTTCATATTGGACCCATCAACAACATTGAAGCACAAATTCAATCACCACTACAATACATCCATCAACTACACCTGCATCATCGATCTCTAAATCACCCAATATTGAAACACTGAAACCCTGTCAACAACACAGTCACCAGAACACAGAACAGACAATAGAACTCTGCAAAAACAACCAGATCCAACTGCAACTTCAAAATATCATACTTCATACTGTATACACTACTCTAATGAACCCAACCTACGTGTATATGCACTTTTACCAAAGAGAACCTGCGTACAGATCTACAAATTCTAACTTATAATTTTGCAGCTATTCCAAACATCAATTATACCCAGAACATAACATTTACAGAATAAACATGCGTCAATAATTCAGATCTAGCCTATCCATGATCAAACCATATAATGATAAAACATTCCAAGCCTTAAGATCTCGATCCATCGTTCATCATCATCCACATGGGTGCATCCTTGGTTTAGATCAAGCAAAGCATCACAAACCCATAACCAGCATACTAGATCTCACACTTCATCAGATATTCATCACTTGCACACTTGCGCCTCTTGGCTTAATGATCTTCTCCTTATATAGGTTTAGGCCTCTCTCAATACCATGGTTTAAAACCACGTAGAACTAATACCTTGGACCCAATACCTGGGGTCAACACTTCAGATCAAATACCATGGACCAATACTAAAATACCATGGACCAAATACCAAGGACCAAAACTTAAATCCACAACATGTATGCACCTTTCCTTCTGTGAAACTACGTGTGTACGTATACACGCCTTTTGTTCTACTAACCCACGTGTATATGCAGTTTCATCAAGGTTAACTTGTGTATACCTCTCTCTGATCATTAATTCTTTGCTCTTGACTTTCTGCACTATGATTTGTCATCTGAGTGAGTTTCCATTAAGGAAAACACCTGTATCATAATGCCAACATTGTACACTTTTAACGAGACACCAAGAAAATCCAATTTTGTTGATGGATTGATTGGGAACATAGCCCAAATCACCCTTGAAACACTTTCTAGTACTTTGGATACAATTATAGTGGCTAATAATTTGGTGCCATAGTGTTGCCACACCACACATCATATTACCCTGGACAAGCTATGCCTATGCGGAATCCTACTATGTAGGTTAACCAATACCAACCCATGCACGGTGGTTAATACCCTCCCACAATAGGTGGCCCATACTACTTTAGGAATGTTGAACCAATTCCTTCTTCCCATAACTTATATGCCATTCAGGGACAAGGGAACTATTATTTCTCTTTCCCCACACCTCAACAAAACAACCCATCAACACAAGCTAACGTAGGGGTTAATCTAGTGTAGCCTTCTATCTCTCAATAGCAACAATCAGATCAATATTTGAACACAACTAACCCACCTAACCTTGCTAAGAAAAAACAAAAGAGAAATACAAAAGGAGATCCTGGCCAAGGGGGGAACAATCAACAACAACCTCCGTGGGCACTGATTGGGGGCAACACCATCCAGAACCAAAAGCAGGGACTGACCAATACAAACACAAAAAGGAAAAACAAGAATATGAGTCTACGGACTAATCATGCTTGTGCCATTTGTGGCGAGTATGGTCATTACACCCATCACTCTCCTCAACTCCCTAGGTTGAAAAGGATGAAAGGCAGTGGGGGGCAAGGGGGGGAACCAACAACCTGCAATTATGCAACATCGCTTCCCCCACCAAGGAGTGGTAAATACCCAATAGGAACACTCCCAAAACCATTCTGGAGGAAGTTCCCAAAGTGCCTCAAACCATGACATTTACATGGCAAGGGAAGATGTTCTCCTATAGACACGCAATCGAGAGTATGAAACTCCACCAAAAACCAATCCTTCCACCTTGACTATTGCAACATCTACAACACCTTTAACAATCCTTCAATATGCCATGGAGACCATCCAAAATATGGTTAAAGGTCCTTTACGATGAACTGGACATAACTTAAATGTTACTCATAGTTATAGCATAGTTAATGACATAGCCCAAACTCCTTCAACTATGTAATCATTGCAATTTTTGCAATCATGCCCAACAAAATGGAAACCCTTAATTTCCACCTTAGGATCAATCAATCCTGGTGATTCACGTTTAATGGTATTTGACTTGGATAAAGCCACCCCACGTCTACCATCAACCGTTGCTTTTAAAATCCAAGTCTTAGTCTAGAATATCACCATCCATCGTTGCATAGTCTATGAAGGGGAATCCACATGTATAATGTCCAAATCACTTTGGAAAAATTTGGATCCCCTGAACTCAAACCTTTTGACATCACTCTAAGAACATACGGTGAGTGCCCTTTTGTTCCTATAAGCCTATAACAAGGCATTCTAGTACAACTGGCTAGGAAAAATGTGCTCATAGGCATCAAAGTATTTGATGCACAGTTGGATTATAATATCCTTTTAGGTCGAAGTTATATGTATGAAATGTCAGTAGTAGCATCTTCTGTCTTCAGGGTAATGATGTTCCCCCATGATGGGAAAATTATTACAATCAACCAACTCACATATTATGAGAGGAAGACATTAACTGCACTTGATGGTGTGTTACCTTTCATCACATATTCTCCTGAATTAGTGACCATATTCTCTTGAAATAATCACCAATTTAATCCATCAACACTCCTTGAGACATTCCCATGAGACCCACCTGTGATAGAGGATATACCTCTAGCCATAGGAGCCCTAGTGTGCATGATGAGTTCATCAAACACCCATCAAGATCAATAACTAGTTTCATATAACAACAACAATGTTGTTCCTGATCCTACTTTCTTACCATATGCTATCACCCAAACACCCGTCTTATTCACCCCACTTGGTTTTGTCTTTCACCAACTCATAATAATGCTCTTGTTCCCCAATATGGCTTTGGCAATATCGATCTGTTATTTGGCCCCTCAGGCCATGTTGACAAGATCAGGAATCACCTCGAAAAGTGCCATTCCTGGTTCCTATACCTCCTCAAGATAACACCTCACAACAAGCAACACCTGCACCGACACTAGTTGATGCCAGAAAAAGGGATAAGAAAAAAGACAAGAAGGTAGAAGCTTCAAATGCTTCCTCCTCCAGTGTACCTCCACCTTATGCTTTGTGTGAAGTAGTTGGGCACCCCAACAATATGTGCCCTGAGTTAGATGAGCTCAAAGCTCTTCTGCATGCCCTAAAAGCATCAATGCATACTCCTCCCCTTGCAGGAGAAAAGAGTACACTCACGCATTATAAGGCATTTCCCACTAACCATGCATGCGGCATATGTGCAAAATGCAATCATTACAGTCAACATTGCCCCTAAATCCCTCAATATCAAGATGCATTACATGCACTCACCCAAGCTATGATGAGAACCATGTTTTTAGTTGTAAATGAATGGTCTTCAACACATCAACATGATGAGAGCCATACATAGCTATTGTCTTAAAATACACATATAACCAAAAAAATAACAACATAAATACTAATGAAATCACAACCATATAAACAACATATAATCCAGTAAAATACTCATAGAAATACAAGGAGAAATGGCCTCATATTGATGATGCAAAATCTAAACCGAAGATATGACTTCCATGTTCCACCCGAGCATAGAATGTTTGAGCTAAATCTCTCATCAACCATTTACCTGCATGCCATATTCTAAGAATAAATGTGGGATATCATAAAACACATCAATCCAAAACCATCCAGTGCTTCCATAGGCAATCCACCTCAACCCATCAAACAATGATTCGACCTCATGGTTAGACATCGCAAAACCGTCATCAGATTGGTCTTTTTCCCAACCATCTAGGTCTCTAGACCATTTGTTCCCACCAAGGCTCCAGGACTAGTAACTCAACCCACAACTCTCATCGGGCTCCAGAGCATTTGTCCAACCAAGGCTCCAGGACTAGTAACTCAACCCGCCAAGGACTCTAGAGTGTTTGTCCAACCAAGGCTACAAGACTAGTAACTCAATCCAAGCTGTTATAGGGCTCCAGATCATTTTTCCAACCAAGGTTACAAGAATAGTAACTCAACCCTTGCTCTAGAATCATGAGAACCAACTAAAAAAGAACAAGGAAATAAACCCATAATCTCCATGGTTATCTAGGAAATGGAAAGGATATGAAATCCACTATAATTCCAGGTAGTCCTCCATGCCAGTGACATATCATGACCAAAAATCCACATGCATATGCCATTCATGCCAAAAATAGTGAGGAAAAAATACATGCAACTCAGTACTTGTAAGAAAATCTTGTTGTAGCTATTGATCTCGATGTCCTCTTGCACTTTCATGCTTTTCCTATCCAAGTCTACCACACCGTCCAAGAGTTCTTGAAGAAAATTCTAAGTCTCTATGAGTATGAGAGTGAGAGAGAATATCCAAAACTGAATTGACATAAGGTTACCAACTGATCCTCAGAAGCCTTTTTATTAATGAGGCCTCTATTTTCTTCATTTTCCATTATTTACCTTCAATTTCCTCCTCACCTGCAACCTGTGCCATTTAGCCTCCCTTTTCTCCTTATTTCCATTATTTTCATAAATAAATGTACCAAAATTCCATTTTTCCTTTCCAAAGCCTTAGTTGTTGCCTTTGCCAATTTCCTTAGCCATTAATCAATCACAAGTGATCCCTATCACTAGGATTTTTCCCAACATCCAGCTTGGAGTAAGTGTCCCATCAACCTTGGTTATTATTTTTCCTTTATTAACTTTTATTTCGTGAAATTTTCACTAGGGTTGTTACAAAACCCCATCCCCTTAGGGTAACACAGTCCTTGGTGTTCAACAACAACTATAACCAGAAAACTATTGTAAGAAAAACATATTGTCGATGGAGCTTTATAACCTAGCTCATTGCAGTATTTATAATGATCAACCTACTGAGAAGCAAACCAACATGAAAACATAACAAACATAGAATAATAATGACATGACACCCATACCTCTTATTATAGCTTTATAACATAGCTCATGGCGATATTTACATCGATATACATATGTACATATAGAAAAATCACCAAACATATACCAATACATATACTGAAACAACACACCAAAACACCATGCTAAAACTGCTTTGCCTCAACTAGAAAACAAGGAAGGATACATAGAATGCATCTGATCCACCATCTCCCATGTAGCTTCGTTAGGCCCAAAGTGCTTCCATTGCACCTTAACTTGCTTGATTTCTCAGTTCTGGAGCATGAGCACCTTTTTCTGTAATATACACTAAGTGTCTAGCTAGAATTCTCCATCTGGTTCCACATGCAATATAGACTAGTCAATCACATGATCAACATCTTTAACATACTTTTTAAGCAATGACACATGGAAAACATCATGGAATTTCACTTTTAGAGGCAATGCAAGTTGATAAGCTACTAGCCCAATCCTCTCAACAATACTAAAGGGTCCACAAAACTATGGTGTTAGCTTGGCACATGATCCAATCCATAAGGAGATGTTCTTCGGTTTGATGTGCAAGTACACCTATTTCTCAACCTGGAACTCCTTGAACAAGATGTTTTGATCTGCATAGCTCTTATGCCTATCGTGTACAGCCTTTAGATTTTTCTTTATAACCTACATTTCTTGTTCCATGTTTGCCAACATGTCTGGTCCAACCAACACCTTGTTAACTTGATCACTCCAATTGACATGAATATTGAAAATTCGCTTATACAATGCCTCAAATAGACTCATCCTCAAATATTTAGATACCCATTTTTGTAAGCGAACTCTACCAGTGGAAGGTACTCTTCCCACTTTTTCTACTGATGCATCACATACATCCTCAACATTTTCTATAATATCCTGTTGACTGTTTCTGCCTATCCATCTATTTGAGGAAGATAAGTTGTACTGAAGGACAACTTTCTGACCAAACCTGCAAACAACTCCTTCCAAAACTTGGAAGTGAACTTTGCATCCCTATTTGACATAATCCTCTTTGGAACACCATGAAATCTAACGACACCTCTGATGAATAGTTGTGCTACATCGCTAGCTGAGAATGTAGAGTTCAACGGAATGAAATGTGCAACCTTTTTCAACCTGTCCAAAATAACCATGATGGAATCATGTTGTCTCACTGTCATTGGAAAATCTATGATGAAGTCCATGGAAATGACATCCCATTTCCACTCCGGAATCCTAATTGGCTATATCATTCCACCTAGATGTTTACACTCTACCCTCACACACTGAAAATCAAATACCTAGCCAAAATCTCTACTACATCGTTCTTCAAATTCGGCCAATAATAAAATCTCTTCACTGTTGTCAATGTCTTATGATAATCTAGATGAACCGCATATGGTTTCTCATGACACTCTCTCAAGATCACTTTCTTGAGCTCATTGTTGTCTGGCACATATATCCTGTCTATGAATCTTACCAATACATCTACTATAAGGCGATAGTCCACATCCTGTGTACCTACACGTGTACCTATACTTGTACTACCACCTCTACCTCTACCTCTATTATCACCTGTACATATACCTATACTCTACTACAACCTACAGACAATCTCCATATACCTGACATCCTGCTGACCTTCGTGCAGGATCCTATCCTATAAGTTTGTCTCATAGGATCTTATGGGAACTAAGTGATTTAGCTATACTCACCTGCTAAGAGAATATGCCACTCTATTCTCTTTACATTTGATGTACTTGATCTCGAAATAGAACTCAGTTGTCATATCCAACCACTGAGCCTACCTACCATTCAGATTTGGTTGGTGAAATAGGTACCAAAAACCACTATGATCACTCATCAATGTAAACACCCTACCCAGAAGATAGTGTATCCACATCTTCAATGCATGTATAATAGCTACCAACTCAAGATCATGTGTGGGGTAGTTCTTCTCATGCTCATTTAGTTTTCATGACTCATAACATACCACCTATCCATCCTATAGAAGGACTCCACCAAGTCCTTTCTTGTACGCATTTGTGCATACTAAAAACTCTTTGTCTAAATCTATAATATGTAGCACTGGTGCATGTGTCAACAATTGCTTAAGGTGCTCATAACTAGCCTCACACTCCTCCATCCATTCAAACTTCTTACATTTTATTTCAAATGATGTAATGGGATAAGAAATATGTGAGAAGTTCCTGATTGGCCTCCTATAAGAGCCTACCAACCCCATGAAATATCTCATGTCATTTACATTCTTGGGAGCTACCCATTCCATGATGGCCCTTATGTTTTCTGGATCTACTGCAATGCCCTCCTTGGAAACAACATGTCCTAAGTAGTGTACCTTCATCTAAAAGAAACTACACTTGTTGAGCTTAGCATACAACTGATGCTCTCTTAGCAGTATCAACATTGCTACTAAATTCCCAGCATGCTTTTTCTCATTTTTAGATTATACAAATATATCATCAATGAACACAATAAAAAACTTATCCAAATATGGATGCAACACACTATTCATCAAGCACATAAATGTAGTTGGAGCATTAGTCAAACCGAATGGAACTACAACAAACTCATAATGCCCATACCTGGTCCGAAAAGTTGTCTTGTAAATGTCCTCCTCTTTGATGTGTACCTGATGATATTTGGATCTGAAATCAATCTTTGCGAACATTGTTTCTCCCTTCAACTGATCGAGCAAGTCATCAATCCTTGACAACATATACCTATTCTTGATGGTCACTTTGTTCAACTACCTGTAGTCAAGGCATAATCTAAGAGTACCATCTTTCTTCTTCACAAACAATACCGGTGTGCCCATGGTGATACACTTGGCCTAATGTATCCCTTGTCTATTATTTCCTTCAACTGTAGCTTCAACTCAACCAACTTAGGTGTGCTCATCTTGTAAGGTGATTTTGATGCTGGAGCTACCCCTGGCACCAACACAATAGAAAAGTATACCTCCTTATGAGGTCGAAATTTTGTAATTTCCTCGGGAAATAAATCCTTAAACTGCTGTAAAACTGGGTACCTACTCAACACATCTACATCCTCAACTTCCTTACCTTTGTCACTAGAAATGTGCACTACAAATAAATTACACCCTTTCCTATGGCCAAACTTTGCTTGCGTAGTTGTCACCATCCTAACTGATGTGTATTTCTTCTTTACTTACAAGACTCTTGGTTCCCCATTGTCACCAACACACTCAATGGCTTTGCCATAACAATCTACCTTGGTTCTATGAAGATACAATGAATCCATGCCTAACAACATGTTGTATTATCCCAATGGTAATACATTCAAATGTAGTGTGGTAGGCATAGCATTCAAATAAAATGCACAATCTCTTACCCAATGATGCACTCGCTTCTTTGTACCTATATCCAACTGCACTAACCAAGATTCTCCATCAAATTCATTAATCAAACCACACTTATCCACCATGTAAAGACTAACATAGCTATAATTAGATCTAGGGTAAATCAAAATAGAAATAACTTGATCACAAAGCTTACCATCCATATCAATGATATATTCTTGATGGTCTATCCATTTGTTATCCAATGCTGCAAAAAATATGAGGAACTCTCTGACCAACATCCCCAACTGTCTGTGCATCCAGTGCACTATATATTCGAGGCCTACCACCTTGATACTGTGAAGAATATCTCCTATGATTATCCCCTCCACAATTCCAACACCACATGGGCTCCTTATTCTTCTCCTCAAATTGATGTCCCTTTCCTCTATCTGATGCATTGAAATTATTAGATGATGCAACATTCTCTTTATTATCTGTACCCTGAGGTTTTTCTCGTTTCTTGTCACATTTCCATTTGTTCCTTGCATTACCTTTCTAATTTGGCTTAGTCTTAAATATGTGTTTCGATTTCTTATAGAAATTCCTTAGCTTTTGAATGACCTCCTCCAATGATCTAGGTTCATCAAAATCAATGCTCTCTTTGAATGCAAACGACACTCCACTAATGAATCTATGAATCTTGGCCTTCTCCTCCATGAGATAAGGCACATAGCTCACTAACTCCAAGAACTTGCTAGTGTACTCCTCATCTATCATGGATCCCATATTTAGCTCATAGAACTCTTTTTCCCTATCATGAAAATACCTCTCCAACAAATACTTCTTCTTGAATCTCTACTCAAACTCACTCCAAGTCAAGTCTTCCTCATGAATACATCTTACATTCTTCACGTCTTCCCACCAAATGTCTACTTTTCCTTTGAGACTAAATGTATATACTCTCACTTTCATGTTCTTTGAATAATCATGTAACTTGAAAAACTTCCTCATGCCAAGCAATCATGCCTCTGGATCCCGTGATTTCTTCATTTCTCCATCAAAAGTAGGTGGATTTGTTTCTTAAACCAATCTTCGCAAGTATCCCCATCACTCCTCCTCTAAGGATGATAATGATGAAGATCGTAGTGCCTATCTGAATCATAACTAGAATAATACTTGTGTCTATCCCTTCTTCTCTCTGAAGTGTCCAACACTTTTCCATCTCTAACTATGTCATCACTATCTGACCTGTGACCACCATGCAACCTACTACCATATGCCTCATTATTTATGTCCTCCTACTCATAGATGATCCGACGTGGTTCCTGTCACTGTAAATATGACAAACTATAAAGTATCACTATATTCACCTCTACTTGTTTCTCATGTTCCTGCATGATTATGTCATTATCTACCTTACAACTCCTTATCTCTTCCTTTAAGCTTCTCAATGTATCTGCCAAATCGAAAGAGTTCTCAACACCATAATACTGATTTGATTCATAGGGAGCGTATTTTAGTCTACCATCTTGCTAGCCATTTGATATTTCTTCTTGCAAGGTATATCATGTCAAATAAACAAAATCACAATAAACCAACGAATTGTAGTATAGCTCAAGGAGGATACCTTGTTTGCAAGATCAACAAATCAGGGTGATACATGTATAACGTAATCATGACAACATATAGAAACATAACACATAAGCATATAACCATGCAACCATCATTCTAGCTAGGTTCCAGTCATCAATGCCTGACCTTAACAACAATACACACCACAACCTCATGCATGATAACAACCACTACATCGCCATACATGTGACCACATGAAAACATTAACATGCATAAGAAATGTGTAACCAACCACACACATGCATAAACACATGTAATGAAGTATAAACAAACAATACTTGTAACAAAACCTACAAGAATGATACATGTAACCAAACATACAAGAATGTAACCAAGCGACATATAACAACATGTAAGCAGCATATAACAACATGTAAGCTACATATTACAACCTATAACCAATCATACACTCATGACAATGCACTCCAAAATAACATCAAGTTCCTCATGACGACATCACTACAACCATGATCAACATTATGCGATTGCAACAAGCAGATGGAATGCAAGTGTAAGAGACATGCATGCATGACCAACACATAACCCATCCAGTTTGAGTGGTGAACCATGCTCTGATTCCACTCTATAACACCCTCCTTCCACATCTACCCAAGCAACTAGCCAGCCGGGGTAAACATGCAATGAGAGGCCACTATGATATGATGACCTCCTAAGTCATTTTAACAAAGTGGAACGGACAAAAACACACCATATAGATATTCAACATCATCATTAGGACCCTTAGGAACCAATCCAACCTTTCTGCCAACTAGCCCCTAGGTCCCACTTGCATTTGGACAACTTGACCTCCAGATGCTCTCATGCTATGGGCATGCCAATGTCCAGGGACCTCTGGATGCTTTGATAGGCTTACATACTAGCATCCAAGGACTCTTTTTGTTAGTTTTGTGCCAACGTCCCCAAGATTTGGGCCACCTTTTCAGGCCCATAGCCCAGGTTGCTGCCTAGAATTTAATCACATCTTCAAAATAGTAAAATAAAAAGGAAATGATAGCATAAATGCAATCAATTGAATGAGAGCTTGATTAGACCCCTGCTAGCCATGATAGGCATTTTGTCAAACATATCATGAAAATGTAATCTACAGGTGTAAATAACAGATCTGAGCATAGGAGTCTCATACTTAGCTGAGAATCACTAAGTAGCATTGATGCCTCAACACATCAACTTCCATTTCATCCATTAGGTCATAGATGCAATGATCATTCATTTACAAGTAAAAACATGATGAGATCCATACATAGCTACTGTCAAAAAACACATATATAACCAACGTAATAGAAACATAAATACCAATGAAATCACATCCATATAAACCACATATAATCTAGTAAAATAATCATATAAATACAAGGAGAAATAACCTCATATTGATGATGCAAAATCCAAACCCGGGATGGGACTTCCACATTCCACTTGACCATAGAATGGATGAGCCAAATCTATCTTCAACCATTCACCCCCATGCCATATTCTAAGCATGAATGTGGGATCTCATAAAACACATCAATCTAAAACCATTTAGGGCTTCAAGAGGGAATCCACCTCAACACATCAAACAATGATCCCACCTCATGATCAGACATCACAAAACCATGATCAGATTGATCTCTATCCAAACCATCTAGGGCTCCATAGAATTTGTTCCAACCAAGCCTCTAGGGCTAGTAAGTCAATCCATAGATGCCACTGGGCTCTAGAGCATTTGTCCAACCAAGTCTCCAAGACTAGTAAATCATACCCACCAAGGGATCTAGAGAATTTTTCCAACCAAGGCTACAGGACTATTAACTCAACCCAAGCTATTACAGGGTTAAAGAGTGCTTGACCTACTACATCTACGAGAACTAGTAACTCAACCCAAGCTAAGGAAGCATGAGAACCAACCAAAAAAAAAACATTGAAATAAACCCACAATATCCATGGCTATCCAGGAAATGGAAAGGCTAGGCAATCCACTGAAAATCCAGGAAATCCTCCATGACAATGATAGATCATGACCAAAAATCCACATGCATAGGTCTTGCATGCCAAAACTAGTGAGGAAAACATACATGCAATTGGTACCTACAAGCAAATCTCGTTGTAGTTGTTGATCCCGATGTCTTCTTGCACTTTCCTACTCTTTCTTTGCTTTCTTTCTCCAAAATCCAAGTATGCCACACCCTCGAAGAGTGCTCCAAGAAAACTCTAAGTCTCTAAGAGTATGAGAGAGAGAGAGAATAATGAGAGAGCTCCAAAACTGAATAGAAAAAAGGTTACCAACTAATCCTTATAATCCTTTTTATTAATGAGGCTTATATTTTCTTCATTTTCCATTATTTTTCCTTCAATTTCCTCCTCACTTGCAACCTGTGACCTTTCACCTCCCTTTTCTCCTAATTTCCATTATTTTCATAAATAAATGTGTCAAAATGCCATTTTTCCTTTCCAAAGCCTTAACCATTTCCTTCTCCAATTTCCTTAGCCCTTAATCAATTACAAGTGATCACCATCACTAGGATTTTTCCCAACATTCAGCTTGGAATAAGTGTCCCATTAACTGTGGTTATTATTTTTCCTTTATGAACTTTTATTACATGAAATTTTCACCAGGTTTGTTACAATCACCCCACACATACACCTTATGTGATAGACCCAACCACCTGGTAAATCAATATCAAGAATTGGGAAATATTACAATCATCTTTTTCTTATTCGTCCATACTCTATGACCAAACCACGTTAGAGATTCGCGCCATCAGTGTCACATCTTCTCTTAAGCACACCATACATGACACTGTCAATACCTTCCATGTTTTTGAGCAGCCATAACAACATTAAAACAATGTCACATTGGGAACACACCTCATTCTGATACTAAGATCCAAAGGTTGTTAGCACCGAGGATTTCCCCACCTCATGACACCAATCAAGTGTCATAATCTCACACTATGGACAATATTTATGCCCACACAATTTTTATTGTTAGTACTAATCCTATGTGTAGTATTTGCACTCGTACTTCTCATAGTTATGAGACATGTCATATGTTACAAACATTTCGACAGTTTAGGATTCAGCATCAACCTCCCATTGGGGAAGAAAGTTTTGCTCATTTTACACCAACAAGGTCACAAGAACTTTCTCCCATTCATTATCAACCTACCATTATGGAAATTCTACCACCACCTAATGCGGATGACACACAACATCACATCCAATTCATTTCCTTGTTTGTAGGAACCATGATTCATGTTGTCTTCTCATCATTTTTGGTGTCGAAATTGCTAAAACCACCAAATCGGTGGTATCTTCATTGATGGTGCAAACACATCCTATCGACACATTGTCAACTTCACTAGGTTCTATGACATCAACCACAAAATCCTACTCTTTATTCTCAACCAACACAACTAGGCATGTATTCCAACCTCAAGGCCCTCCACAACCCAATTCAATGGTACATAATATTTTTCATTTAGACAAAGATTATCTAGAATCCATAACACAACCAGAATGTCCACAAGACACCATGCACCATTAATTGTACCTTCTACTTGAAAAATAATTTATACCTACTGACACACTGAACCTCAATATTTGTGTCATAGAATCAAAAGATTTCTTGGCTCTAGGACAAGTAGATTGGTTTAAGAATCCCATCCCCCGAACAGATGCATTTGAGAAAGGGAACATGGAAAATATTTCACCTACCATTACCATGTACCATAACTTATTTTTATGATGACCAATTCATCATGGATACACTTTGAAACCTTTCTTTCATCATGTGTCATAGATGGATCATCCTCCAGCCTATAACCATGGGTTCACTGGTGGTGCTTCGCAATGGTCACAAAACCTTGTTGTAGCAGCCTAGTCCATATACCCTCCCGACCACACACTATGTATCACCAACGGACTATCTATAGGGTCAACAAACAACAATCAAGTTGAGTACGATGTCATCATAGGCCACCTGGATGATGCCTCCCATCTAGGTATCATTCACCTGCATGTATTCCTTGATTCCTAGCTTATTGTATCACAGTTGAATAGGAAATTCAAGGTTCATGATCCGTGCATCTTTTGAAAATATCTTCATGCACAAAGGTTAGCTTGTAGTTTTAATCATATCACATTTACACATGTACGAGGAAATACAAATCATATAGTTGACCACATAGCTAATAAAATCCTAGATTGGCATGTATCACATATATATCTCCATCTAGAAACATGAAGCATCAATATATTATCCATCACATAAATGTATACACACATCACATGTATAGAAGCATGCACATCAAGACACATCATCATAGCCGCAAAAAAAGACTTTGTGTGTATCTATATATATATATAGATATGTATGTATGTATGTATGTATGTGTGTATGTATGTATGTATACATATAAAATAGGGGATCATATTCATAATGGTGCTTTCCCTGGTACATACATAAAATCTATCTAGGGTTGTATCCCTGCATCTCCCACCTGAGGACCCACTACCTCATCTAGAACTAGAATGGAACGTGTCATAGTATCTACCATCACGAGGAGTTGAAGAGTCAATCATCATGCACTGTCATGCACCATAACCATCTCCACCACTGCCCTCCCATTCCAACCCACCCATCCTTAGTAATTCTCCTTGTTAGTGTGTCTACTCGACTCTAGGAATCCTCATAATCCCTCAACTACACCTCGAAAGTCATTAATTGTGACTTAGCCACCTTGACACACTCTCACAAACTCATCATCTCCTCAGAAGTGGAGGAGTTGGTCCCCTCTCTAGAATAACCACCAATCATGAGTTGGCAGCATTGCACAGGCCTCTTAGGTCCCTCCTCCTCCCTATAATCCCTAAAACACTGCGGTACAACAAGCACACGAACCACACCGATGCGTCATGGATAATTTCCTACTAGATAGTTCAATGGTTGTCCACGGGACCCTAGATCTGCAAGAAGATATACATAGTATCAAAATCATACAAAAATATGTATCGTAAATGTACATGTAAAAAAGCACAAAAATGCAGAGATCACAAATCACATATGTGTTGCCCCCAAACATCATGAGGAGGAAGCCCCATATCCGGATCACTCGTAAAGTCCACATCATAATACAAGTACTCAAGAATCATCTAAGAGTTGGACCTAAACCACCCTCCACCTCGGAATTCCAATAACATGTTGCAACACTGCCACTAGCCCATTGCATCACCGGAGCCCATTGTCTGATCCGTGGGTCTCTAGTAGGATTTGGTGGAACTACTAAGAATGGTCACGACATCATCACCTTCTCATGCATGATGTTGCACAAAATATTGGTGTAACAGAAGATCCACACCTAACCTTGTCGTACCTATGTTAGCTGGGACACCATACCTCGATATGAAAAGTTAGCCTAATCTAAAAAGTGGCTCGCCTGCAATCTCTACAAAACCGCAATCTGTGGCCCTTACACCTGGTGCGGAGACACTGACCCTGCAAGCCACACAATCATCACTAGCGTTGCTCGCTCAGAAAGATCTTTAGTCATCGAAGTGAAAATACACCCCTCGTCATAAGGGTTGGGCCCATAATGGCCCTTGGTCTTTGTCCATCTGTAAATATCCATATGCTCAGCAAGTAGGGGCTGCAGTAAGACGTCCCCATGAGGCACCAATCTAGTCACAAAATAAATATTTACCTTAGTAGAAATAGGTAAATCATTTTGCTTGATGATTAAGATTTGGCGATCCACATCCTAGCTTCAAATCAGGAATCCCAAGAATGCATCCTACGACCTCAAAATAGGGTTTTGAAGGAACTTCAACAACCCCAAACTTGCCAGTTTCCTACTTGTAGCATCAAGCACTGCAACTAATCCCTCTCTCTCCACAGTAAGCGCATCTTACTATCAAGGATGTCAAAATCTTAAATATCAACCTTCTAGGCTGCCAAAAACCTATTTTTCCTCAACTGTGCAAGTAGTCCCGTAATAAGCACGTGGTGCATGAGTCTACCAGGACATAAACCATGGTGACACCACATTTGGGTTTGTACGTCTTCTCACTATGTAGATGCACTGTGCATGCGCCATTATGGATACAGGTGCACAGACTATGCCTCCTTGGGAGGTCGAGTCATGACGTTGCCAAACAAATGACGTTGTGGTTTTTTACCCTTAAGCCACACGATCAGTGTGGCTGTCTGGAAGTTACCCACGGGGTAACTGTGTGTATCCCGAGAAACACATGGTGACCATGTGATTGAAACTCAGTCGCTTGCGCGGTCCATTTTTTCTACTTTAAAAAAGTTTGTACAAGGCACCCCTATACAACCTAACTAGCCTAGTCTACCAAATTCACAAAAGTGCTTACATGTTCTAACCTATCTTTCTCCATGTGCTACCCAAGTGCATAGCTTGACTGCAACGGTAAGAAAAAACTCCTCGAATAGCTCTGGCCTTACAAAATTTCAAGTACAAATGAGGTGGCATACAACCCACTTTTCCCTATACATCACCCTTTTTGACTTTTTCTAGAGCCCAGTACAAGAGTTCAAACATCCATTTTCAAAACCATGAGAGACACAAGGATCAGGAACACATCATCATACCCACCATTCCATTTCATCCCCAAACTAACTTTTTGAGCCCATCGCATGCTAAGAGAATCACCTTAGGCGCACCTTCTGCCATTTCTCAATTTATCTTGTATAGCCCATTTTTCAGCTTACATATGTTTTTATCAATATGTTTTCACTTGGTGTATTGTTCGTTGAAGTTGTAGGTAAATCAACAACTTCCTACTAGTGTCAGCGTCCTGATGGTCATTGATAGGGTAGGTATCATTCATCACTCAACATGATATGCTTCCTACAAAGCTTTGCATATCCTAACATCATTTCTCAAAAGTGCACAATAGGGACCACCATCTCGACCATGTTTACCACCACCTCCCCTTGCACATGGTAAACATAAATGTCGGTCGATAGAGCCTCCCCACTCATGGATTACCTCATGTTATAGACCCCCACATCTTATTTGGAATCCATAACCATATACTTTGGCCTAGGATCCATCTAACTTGCATGTCTTGAAGATCAACCTCATTCACCTTTTCTTCAGTTACATCTAAACAACCCTACTACCAGGCCACCTTACTCATTTGTGATAGATAAAGGCAGATGGTCTTCCGCATTCTACAGTGGGATTATCATTATGTTATTACATTAACTATGTTTTTAAAACTTTCTAGAAAATGCTGACAATTTTATTGTCATCATTTTATTTGTAATAAATAGGGAAATCACTGATAGTGAGGCTATAAATTATTTAATGTTTCGATAATATTTTCTAAATAAATTCGCTAAGAATGGGCTTATCATCATTTTTCTGTAAAAATGACCAGTGCAAACTTTGTTTTTCCTGTAAAACACAATAATTTCAGGCACACTTTCCAGACAAATGAAAATGAATTTTATGAAACTAAAAGAGGTTTTGGTCCAAAATGAACCATTTAGAAAACATTTCTCGATTTTCTAACAAGTTTTATGGTTTGAAATATTAAAGGGGATATTTGAAAGGTTGTTTTTTAGGATTTTAAAATCCTATTTTAGCAATTGTTTTCAAAATCATATCCCAAACAAATGAGAATGAATATTTCAAAACCGAAAGAGGTTTTTGTCCAAAATGGACCCATTTAGTAAAAAATCTCTCGGTTTTCTAACATATTTCACAGTTTTGGATTTTCGAAGGGGTCACTGGACCCTATTTTTCAGGATTCCATGAGGAAAAATGTCATGGACAATTGTTGACTTGGATGCCACCTCATCAAATTTGACTTGATGATCCTTATCTCCAACCATGACTCCAACAACAACATGATCTTTAGATGCATATAGGATTAGGAAGTTTTTTATATGCATATATTTGATAAATTACATTATTATTTTTAGATTTTATAATTAAGTTTTGCTAGAGACTTGTTTTAGTTTGCAGTCTTTCCTATAAAGACAATTTCTAAAGAAAGGAAAAATGTTGTCTTTTATTGTAAAGACATTAACATTCTGGTGTATTTGAGACAATCTTAAACATATTACAGTTTGATGAGCATTTGCAGAAAACTCATGTGTTGTAGTTCCCTTCCTGTTATTTCTTTGTTTATGAAAGTCTTCTTCATGTCTGAAAAATGTTAGTATCTGAGATTGGGATTCATTGATGCTCCTTTCCCTTATTTATCAGTCATTAGTACTTGTTGTTCCTATCAGCTATATTTATGTTTTATTTTATGGCTTCTTCTTCCAAATTTCTCAAATTGCCAAAGGAGTTATTTCTACCCTTCTTATTGCTTCCTATTCATTAGATCTGTAGCATCATTTGATAAAAGTGGACTCCATGTGTTAGGTCCCTATACTACTAGTGTAACCCCTTATTATTATTAGTAAAACCCACTTATTATATTGTTGTGCCCATGTAGTCCCCATATTGTTATTATTGTGCCCCATAGAAGCCCACTATTGTTATTTATTGTTCCCTTACATTATTATTGTTATGTCGACTCTAATTATATTATGACCCCTTATACTCCTATATATAGAAAGGAGGTCTTGTCATTTGTACCATCCAAGAATTGTTCATTTGTGTAATTTAAGGAGGTTGCCCCCTCAAAGAGGCTTATTTCTAAGGTGTTGATCTATCTTTTCTATTATTTTGTGAGCTGGTTTCATAACATTGGTTATGAGAGCTTTGTATTCTAGGGTTTTGCTGCTCCAAACTGGTCATCATGGCATTTTCACTATAACTATTTTTTTGAGATGTCTTTAAAGCTAATAAAAAAATGCCATTTGAGATAAAATCTCATGGAACTTCAGGTCCAAATTTTAGATCTTGCCTTGCTATATTTTAGCATATATGATCTGAGGAAGTTAGAGTTTTTGTAAGCTCCAGAATTTCATCTAAAATGGTCATCGTGGAATTTTCGCTATGGCGGTTTTGATACGAAGTTTCAGAACCTAAAAAAAAAACCCATTTGAGAAGAAATTGATCTAAACGTTGGTTCTGAATGTCAGATCTTGTCTCGCTATATTATCGGATATATGATATGAGGAATGTAGGATTTTTGCAGATTCCAGAATTAGATTCTAAATAGGTGATCTTGCGAAAATCGTCATAACTTTCTCTTTGAGAATCAGATTGAAATTTCGTAAGAAGTTACAAAAATAGGATGGATTGTGTTTTTTTTGGGTATAATTTTGAGAACCTAAGGTTGAACTAGTGACACATAGCACATCATAAAATTTCACTCTACTAAACTAGTCTATAATTAGGTCATTTTGGGAGATTGGGAATAAATATTTCTTAAGGAATCCAATTGACATTAGACTTGAGGAGTTAGAAAGAGGACTCATAGGGATATTATAAACCAAAATTTTAAAAATTAAATATCTAAAAGTACATAGTTACAATCGTTTCAAGATTGAGCTCCTAAAATCAAGAAAAAGCGAGATGAGGAAGTTTGATGTCAAAGATCTGGTAAATTGGATACTACAGATGGAGAAATATTTTGATCTACATGGTGTACCACTGCTACAAAAGGTTTGTATTACATCTAATTATTTATGACCAAATCACTTTTTATGGTATAAATAGCTTTGTTCTCATAAACCACTTGTCATTTGGTCAATTTTCACGGAGGAAATGATAGCACATTATGAGGATACAAAGAGAAACACCTTCTTTAGCCAATTGATAAATCTCAAACAAAAGGGTTCAATGGCAGATAACATTGAGTACTTCCAAAAATTGAATATAAGGGTAAATTATATTCCATGGAAGAAAATGGTTCATGTCTTCATAGGGATTTTAAAGGATAACATTCAACATGAGGTTCGTCTTTGGGAACCTGATTCATTGGAGAAGGCATTCAGGTTGGCAAGAAAAATTGAAAGCAAAATTATGGAAACAAGGAATCCCACCACTCACGACTATAATTATGGAAGTGTTTTTTCTCCTAGCCTTCCACAACCTACAAGGTTTACACCACAACAATTGAAAGAAAAAGGAGAAAAAAGGCTTTGTTACATTTGTGATAGCAAATATACTAAAGGTCATAAGTGTGCCGAGAAGAAATTATTTTACATATATTATGAAGAGGAGGAAGAAAAGGATCAAGAAACATCAAAAGTAGAGGATATACACCAGGAACCCGCCCCAGAGAGAGAAGAAATGAATCTAACCATATCTTGTAAAGCATTGGGAAGAATTACCACTCCTCAAACTCTCAAGATAAAAGGACATATCAAGAAGAAAAAGGTTCAAGAAGTGGAAGATCACATCGAGAAACAAGAAATGAATCTGACCATATCTTGTAATGCATTGGCTAGAATTACCACTCCTCGAACTATCAATATGTAAGGACATATCAAGAAGAAAAATGTTCAATAAGTGAAAGATCACATCGAGCATCAAGAAATGAATTTGACCATATCTTGTAATGCACTGGAAGAAATAACCACTCCTCAAACTATCAAGATAGAAGAACATATTAAAAGGAAAAAGGCAATAGTGTTGACTGATACAGGTAGTACCCATAATTGTATTCATTGTAAGATAGCCAAGAAATTGAATTGCTTCCTATATCCAACACCAGAGTGTCAAGTGATGGTTGCAAGTGGAGGAAACATAAATTGCTCTCGAAAGTGCCATAATATTAAGATATCCATGGGAGAATATGTATTGAATATCCCAATGCTTTCAATTCCAATGGGTGGTGTTGATGTTTAACTAGGACTCCAATGGCTACAATCTTTGGGTATGATAGCTTTTAATTTTCAAGAACTTTTCTTGAAATTTTTTTGGGAAGGAAAGGAAGTTGAATTGAGGGGTATCAAAGGGAAACCAGGAAAGGTAATCAACTCTAACAACATGAAAAAACTTCTAAATAAAAAACAATGTGGTGTAATTGCACAATTATGTTCCCTAGAGGATCCCACATCGAAATCATGTATTTATCCAGATCTCCAAAACATTTTGGACAATCATTTCAAGGTATTTGAGACTCCTAAAGGCCTCCCAACTATTCGTGATCATGATCATGATATTCATTTGATTCTAGGAAGTGTTCCTTCAAACATCAGGCCTTACATATCCATATGCCTAAAGGAGTGGGAACTCATTCAAAAGTTGTAGAAGATCCCAGTTCAAATAGTATTGCAAGAACTTGACAAGGAAGGAAAAATCAGATTGGAACCTGAAGTAGTCACAGAATCGAGAAATCGACAGCTACGAAATAGATCAATTTTATAGTATCTCATCAAGTGGAAGAACTTGCCCGCTGAAGATTCTGTTAGAGTCGGTCTAGTTATCCCTCCGTCAGAGATCAAAGCTCTTTCTGCATTTCATGTTTAGGTGTCCCATCAGTTTTGATTAGTTGCATTTCGTTAGGCATGCCATAACTCTGACGGCATGGTTTGTGTCACTCATTCCCCTCATGCTTGGCACTGCTAGTTCAGGTCTAGTCATAAAGCTCAAAGGTCATTTTTTCAAAATTTTAGGTCTTAGGTCTAGGGTTGGGTCATTTTGTTTCGCAAAGTCCAAAAAGACCAACAGGCCAGAGGGATGTCTTTGATAGATAGTCATTTCAATGATTTTCATCATTGTACAGATAAAGTATGACTTCTCTTCAAAACTCTGTTTTGAAGATAAGTCGTCATCTCATTTTTGTAAAAAAATTTCAAAAATTTCAATCCTTGAAACGTCCAAGCGCAGCCTTGGTCTCCTTTGCCAGAGCATATCACAGCTATCCCTGCAAAAAATAATAAAAGAAAATCATTATTTCAATCAAAGTTAAGGAGGAAACCAAAAAGGTCAGAGTCTATTAATTCCGAAAAAGTGTCAACGACAAAACATAAGAAAATGGGTTATGGACCAAGCAAAAATCAAAAGTGAGCCTATATGAAGATATTTCACATCATTTGCAACCCATTCCACATTCAAAGAGTGAAGAGCATCGTTCCAAAGCGATCTTGTGAATTTGTATGCAAATTGGAGCATTTCCAGGGCGCGCGGCGCATTAGGTTGGGCGCGCGGCGCATCAGGGGCGCGTGGCGCATCAGGGGCGCGCGGCGCATCAAGCAAAAAAGCGCAGTGGAAAATTGCACATGCGTAGCGCATCAGAGGCGCACGGCGCGTTGGGCGAGGCGCGCGGCGCACTGGGGTTTAAGCCCAAACTTGGTCCGGAAAAACACCAAAACACCTCCTCTCAAGCACAAATTCACATGTAGGCTTATATCCATGGCTTATTCTTGGTTTTTGAACGGTTAATGTAAAGAATTTATGATATGTTTGCCCTAGAAAACCAAGTGGAAAACCCTCCTTTGTCCATTAAATTGCTGTAAGAATTTGAATGCAAAAATTGCTGAAGGGTTTCAAAAACTAAATGTTACCAAGGTTATCATTTTTTCCTACTTCCTTTTGGTTCCCATTCCCTATATTCACCATTATTTTCCCCAATAATTCCCTCATAAACCCTACACTATCCTCCCTCAAATCCTAATCCCTCACTTCTATTACAAACACATGATCCCTACCTCATCCTAAAACCCTAAAAATCCAACATTTCCATGTCCCTTCCCTTCTCTAAATTCCTTGTTTTATTTCCATGTTCCCCATTTCTCTAATGTTTTCCCTTTCCTAATATTCCCTTGTACATTTGTGTCCCCTTGGTCACAAAATTTTTAGAGAAAAAGAAACAGTTTACAGTCAATTTTTGCACACAGTTATACATCAGCATATATATATATATATATATCTATTCCAGCTATCTTGTTTCTAAAGACATGTCAGAGACCAAGTCAGTATATGAGTAGGAGTATGATAGTGATTCTACACCGGAGGTAAATGTGCCAAATGTGCCACAGATGTATCACAAATGTGGCAAAAGTGGTCAGCATGTTAGGGAGGAGCCTACTTCTTTGGCTCAATTGCAAGCTTGCCCACTTGCAATGGATTGTTTTCAGCGCCAATCATGTTTCCAATACTGTGAAATGATCTCAAAAACTCAGAATCATCGGGAACTAGCCTGTTTATTTGTTCTACATTTACAGGATGGTCATGTAAACCTTGCCGAAGTGAATTTCACCTTGTCACCCGAGACTATTGCTCAGGCCACCGGGACACCAAATGTAGGGGAGGAATCGAGCAAATGCCAGCTGCTAGACAGATTTTACTATGAGCCATATATCAAGCCCGGGTATATGAGACACTTGAGTGTAGCTTTTCCTTTCAGATTCCTGAAAGATGAGTTTGCACCATTGATGAAACTCATCATTCGGTATTTCAGTTGCGAGGGCAGATTCTCGCGTCTCTATGCGTACCATGTCCGTTTGTTGATGCATTTCACAAGGGTACGTATGATGAA